>BPLS01028686.1:28822-56459 GCA_019656275.1 Rhododendron kiyosumense | reverse complement strand
CTCTCTCTCTCTCTCTCTCTCTCTCTCTCTCTCTCTCTCTCTCTCAACAACCTCGCCCAGAGATACCACGAAAACCCAAAATCCGTCGCCGGCGACCGCCTGTGGAAATGATACCACGAAAACCCAAAATCCGTCTCCGGCGACCGCCTGTGGAAATGATGATTCTACGCCTATGAGTACAACCAAACCGAGTTCGCCTACATCGATCTTCAAATTGAAGTCGTCAGTTTCAGATCTGTACATTTGGGTTTATCATCGTAAGTGTTTTGATTCGTTCATTTTGAAACCCAGTCAGTGCAAATCCTAGAAACGTTTTTTTTTTTCCTTTCCGGCAACGTTTTTTCCCCGAACCGGACGAACCGGCCCAAAATATCCGTTACAGACCGATACGTATCGGAAATCGGCCGGTTCACCTGTGATTTCCGGTCTCCCCGTTATACCGGCCAATATCCGAACCGAAACTCTCAAATCCCGGTACGAACCGGCCGATATTTAAAACTATGCCCTAGAGAATATGTAATAATAATGTTGTCCTTAAGTTAAATGTTTTCTGTTCAAAGTTAATTTAATTGCATGATAAATTCTATGGCATGATTAATTTTATTGCATGCTTATGTGTTGTTAGCATATTAGTATTTTTAGTTGAAGTGTTAAATTGTGTGAAATGTTGTTGTACTAATAGATTTGGACAAATAGGTTTCCGGATTGGTTGCGATGTGCAAATTTAACATATTAGACGTGAAAATAGGATTTATGAAAAAGATAATAATGTGAGAGATTGTGATTGTGATTCCGGACAAGGAATCCAAGGATTGAATGATTGGTGGTGATTTGTTAAAAGTGTTGATTTACGAAACCCTGGGTACGGCATGGTGGTGGTCGGCTCTCGAATGTTGGGACGGGACATAAGGGTGACATTGTGCTTACGTCACAACCCGGGCTAGACGGCGTTTGAGCGTTGCCGGTGAATTTTAACCCGGGCTGGACGGCGCTTGAGCATTGCCGGTGAAGTTTATCTGAACTTATGGTTGCGGATGGGATATCCGAGTACATAACTTAGGTATCTTTCATCCGGATCTGAAAAAGAGGAGTCGGACCACACCAGTGTTTGTGCCAAAGGTTATGGGTAGGAGCGGATCTGTGGATAAGATTCGAGGTTTCACTTGGGTTAAGGAATAGTAATGAAATAATGGATTTGTTCTCTTTTGATGTTATTCTTATTGCATTCCTATTATATATCATGTTGCTTGTAAGTTATGGGTTCGGGTGAGTTTTGACTGCTGAGCGTCATCGCTCACGGTACTATGTTGTCCAGATGACTTGAACACCAAGTACCGAAGACGGAACGAAAGTGTCATACGATTCGATCGAGTTCAATCCTATCGAGGAAGAAGCTGCATAGTCGCTCTGATTAATTTAAGTCGACTTCACTTTGGAAGCTCCTAAGTTTATTTGGAAATTGTAATATTTTGATTTATTCGAAACGGTTGTAATATAATGACATATGCTTTTAAAATAGTGACGCAATAAATCTATGAATTTCTTTTATGGAAATAATCTTTTTGTTATATATATATTTTTTTAATGTCTCCGAATTTTCGGAGCGTTACATAAACATACGGTATATCTTGTGTACTATAGCTTTCTCCTTCCCTTCTTCCTTTTTTTTGCACCTGAAACGCTTGGTATTACGAGAACATTGCCTCCCCTTGTTTCGACACTCGACATTCCTTGGACACATGAAACCTAATATCAAACTATTCTAGAGGTATCGTTTTAATCAGAATGGAGGCGATGTTAGACTTAATTCCACATCATTCATCTAAGCCACCTAAGCTTGTTTTATATATTTTAGAGGTTACTTCACTTATAGCCAATTGATTTTAGGTTAGAACCCTCCAAAAAATCTAACAAGGTATTAAAAGGTCTTAGGTGGTCTTACCACTCGTGCAAAATTCTCTATCATCTCTGTCACCCGAGTCAATCGCTCAACTCCTAGTCTCCTGATCTGTTACCTCCACGTGCATCCAGGTTGCATGTAAGGGGGAGTGTTAGACTTAATCCCATATTGTTTATCTACCCAAACTTGGTTAATATATTCTAAAGATTATTCCACCTATAGCCAATTAATTTAAGGTTAGAATCCTGCATGAAATCTAGCACAAAGTAGGAATGTGAGTACTTGCTCTCTTGTTTAAGCATTGGAACTCGCCAACGTGACAGGGACATTGACCTTAATCTAACCAAAATATTTTATTATACACAATACTAACTACGACGCTCAACTCTCACACTTCTCTTATACTCTCTTTATAGTGACCCTATCCAGGCCTTGGGTCTCCTCCCCCATAAAGACCCTCTACCATAATTATAAGAGTAAATTTCACTGACCTCCCCTCAGGTTTCTGACAAAGACAGAAACATCCTCTCACGTTTCTGAAATTGCACTATTCTCCCCTATGCTTCTATTGTCTGTTGCACTTTACCCCAACCGTTTGGTTGCCGTTACGGAAAGCACTAACGGTGATGAGGTCAGCGGTGATGAGGACAGCATGAAACATATAAATTAAAGGTTGAAAAATTAAGTGTTCCAAATTTCAATCCGTTTGAATTGGTGAGAAGATTTTATTGTTTTTATCATTTAATTCTAAAGGGTCATAATTAAATTTTGACTATAAAACTCTCGTTGATTAGTCCTAAGAAAGTCGGGAATCAAATATCTCTTAGGACTAACCAACGAGAGCCCTAGAGTCAAAATTTAATTATGACCCTTTAGAATTAAATGATCAGAAAAATAAAATCTTCTCACCCGTTCAAGCGGATTGAAATTTATGACACTTAATTTTTCAACATTTAGTTTATATATTAAAAAATATGGTTGAAAAATTAAGTGTTTCAAATTTTAATCCGTTTGAACCGATAGAAAGATTTTATTTTTCTGATCATTTTATCCTAAATGGTCATAATTAAATTTTGACTCTAGAACTCTCGTTAATTAGCTCTAAAAAAGTCGTACAACCAAATATCTTAGGACTAACCAATGAGAGTTCTAAAGTCAAAATTTAATTATGACCCTTTAGAATTAAATGATCAGAAAAATAAAATTTTCTCATCCATTCAAATGGATTAAAATTTGAAGCACTTAATTTTTTAACCATATTTTTTAATATATAAACTGGTTTAAAAATTGAGGCACGAAATTCCGGCAGATTCTTCTCTCTCTCTCTCTCTCTCTCTCTCTCACAGTAGGAATTGGGTGAGTTGCTATTTAATAAAAGAGACGAGCTAAGAAAAGAGAAAAAAATGGAGTTGAGTTTTGTTCATCCTCTACGTAAGAGGGTGAACATTACCTTATTTTTTATTGGTTGAAATGATATGGATCTTACCATAAATTGATGTCATATTTTTCAAAAAGTGTATTACACGAGTGAGACCTACACCACTTTAACTAGGGGTGTTACAAACCCGACCGGACCGAAAAAGACCGAAAAAACCGACCGTTCGGTCTTCGATCAGGGTGGTGGCAGAAAATTTCAGGTTTAGGGTAGACCGAATCGAATTGAACCTATTTCGGTTCGGTCTCGATTTTGTTAAACTGTGGACCAACCTATATATATATAGAGTCCGGATTCTATAAGGGATTCCGCACAGCCTTACCGTGCGGGACTTCCCTTTCCCAATTGAATTGCGACGATCCGAGCCGCTCAAAGTGATCAGAACGTAATCTTAAGGGTACCCGCGAGAAATCAGCAAAAAAAATGATCGGAAAGGGTTTGATTCGAATAGTTTTTTATTGAACAGTTCAGTAAAAAACTGTTCGGATCAAACCCTTCCCAATCATTTTTTTTGCTGATTTCTCGCGAACACATTGGGCGGATTGGATCGTCATAATTCGATCGGAAAAAGGGAGTCCCGTACTGTAAGACCGTGCATGATCCCTCATTGGAAATTTGCTATATGTGTGTGTGTATATATATATATTACTTATCTTTATATAATTGGGTTTAATCTTTACCGTAGATTTGTTTTGTGTAATCTACACCATCCACACAACTCAAACCCTATTACCCTCTCTGCCTCTCATTCCCGCAGCCACAACTCACAAAGAAGAGAGAGAAGAGAAATGGCGATCCTAGAAGAAGAAACCAGATCCAGAACTACGGGAAGAACAACCACCAGTCCACTACTCTCTCTCTCTCTCAACTGTGGAAGTTCAAGAAAGCTGTGGGAAGACATGGCAAATTCAGGGCTAGCTAGCGTACAATCTCTTGAAGTTGATTGCCGCAAAGATTAAGCTGAAAACTTCTTGCAGTACATGGGTATGTCTCTCAATTTCTGCGCAAAAGAAAAGACCCTGAGAACTTTTTGTTTGTTGTAATTTTTCTTACTATTTTCTTACTAGTGGTCTTTCTTACAAACCCATCTGGCTGTAACTTCTTGCAGTACATGGGTTTTGTTTACTGTAATTTTTTCACTTTCAATATTTTTTTTTGGCCCAACTAGGCCCAATTCGGTCAGACTGAATTCCCCGACCGGATCGAACCGAAGTGGATGATTGTAATCTTGGTCGGGATCGGTCCTAGCAATATTATCCTCGAGCCGATTCAGTCTTGGTACTTGTTGGACCGAACCAATTGACCCCGAAACGATAACACCCCTAATTTCAACCGAAAAGAAGGATTGTAATGTTTACCCTCTTTTAAGGATGGTGGAAAAATTGCACTCAGAAAAAGTGGGAAAGAGAAAAGGTAGCTAGGGAGTAGGGACATTGAAAAGAAAAGAACGGATAAAAAAAACACATTGAAAAGAAAAGCTAAAGAAATACCAAAAGCAAAGCAAATCTCGATTACCAGAGAGGAGCTAAGAGAAAAAGTGAGAATCTTCTGGCTTATCTACAAGAAGAGTTGTATTTTATTTCCCTCCTGCCAAAACAGATGAAAGTTATGAAAGTTGTGAAGTAAATTAATACTAAAAGAGATTTTTCATAACTTTTTTTTTCCTTTCATAACAACCTTTTTGGATGGTGGATTTTCAGGAGAAAAGGAAAGGAGGGGAAGAGGTTTCTCTCGATTGTAAAAGAGGTGAGAGAGGGTGAGAAATGAGAATCAAGAATCTCTCGTAAAGCCATTTTTGTTTCTCACAAAAAGAGGTGAGATTTGGTGAGAAGAGAAAATGAGATTTATCCAAATGAGATGGTAGAAAACATACTCATTTCTTTTCTATCTTATCATTAAGGCCTCGTTTGATAACAGTGATAGATGGATGAGATTCGTAAGGAGATGGAATTAAGATTGAGATTAAGATTGGGATTGGTAATGAGATGTGATTGTTAATGAGAAGGAATTGATAATGAGTATGTTTGTTTGGGATGTGATTAGATAATGAGATTATTAATATCTTGTTTGTTTGAGATGGAATTAGATGATGAGATTGGATTAATAGAAGAAATTAGTAATGAAAAGGAATTAGTAATGAGAATGGGTTGGGATCAGACTAAAAATACCAAGTCCCACGGGGTATTGCTAATACTCCCTAATGGCCGGATTCGGCATCCCATCGGACTAATAGTCCGGACTTTTTTTTGTTACCAAACAAAGTATTAATAATCCCATGAGATTATTACTCTAATCCCAACTCCCAAACCCTTTATCAAACGGGGCCTAAGAGAGAAACCACACCACTTTCTTTTCATTTCTCACCCAAGTAGCCAAAGAGAATGTAAACCTTCGCATAGCAATGATATAGGAAAACAATAAAGCACGGCAACAACAGCTATGACGCGGATGAGAATTGCAAGTGTCTTCTCAATCTCATCATCATTGTTGTTGTCGTCATTGTGAATCATTTGTAATCATTGTGCAATTGTTGTTGTGCAAAAATTAAAAACAACGTCTTGCATATCTTCAAGAAGGATAATAACTCAAATACAGTATGAATTATATATCTAATGTTTGTAAGACGGAGATTGCATCTAGTTGGGATTATGGTGTGTTCTGGTTTCTTAAAAAAATAACTTTTAGAAAAAGAAGATAATTTCAAGCTCAAAAATTATGTATTTAAACAAATAATTTTCTTACCAATATGGATATAATTTGATAGATCTCATTGAGATATTTTAAACGGTGTAAAAAAAATTAAAAAAACCATTTTTCATTTTTATTATATTTGAACTTGAAATTATATTTTTTTTGAAAAAAAAAAGTTTAAAAAAAAAACGGAACGATACCTTAATCAGAATAAAGACATGAAGTTCTCATCATCACCTGAAAAATTGCCGAACGACTTTTCACCTAATTGGTTGATTTATCGGACTACATACTAATCAAGTCAAAGCCCCAGAAACCTCCTTTAATAATAAAAAATTAAAAAAAAAAAAACAGAAACGTCATAAGTAATTGACCGATTTAGATTTTCTTCCACCGAACTTGCAACAAAAAAGAGAGACAGCGTTCTTTCACTTACTTAATTTGATGTTCTCGAGCCACTCATTTATTTACTCCAAAACATATGATTTGGCCAACTTAATGTTTTTGTTTTTTTGTTTTTTTTGATCGGCAATGTTCTAGTCAGTAATTCAACATGACATTTTTATTCAATTACTTCCATTTCAGCAACTTCACTGTGAGTTCAGCAAATTTATATAGGTAAATGTTAGCCCAAGTAGGGAGAAAACAGTAGCAGCACCAGCATTTCATTGTTAAATGAAACAGTGCTCAATCAAAACATACTCCTATTTCTGTTTTGCATTGGATTCTTTGATTCCAATGAAACATTTATTCAGTGTGGGGCCTTGTTTGGCTTTGAGACAAGCCCCCAATAAAGCTAAAGTTCTTGAAAGTAGAGCTTTTTTTCCCTGTTTACAAAGAAAGTTTAAATTATTTATTATTTGCTTTTTGAAGGGAAAAAAAAAATTTAACTTAAAAAATACTCATTACCTTTATTTTTGGTCATTGTTCTCATTTTTCTTTTCACTCATTACTCCTATCTTTAGTCATTATTATCATTTATCTCTCTATCTCCCTCCACTTATTACTCTTGTCTCAAACCATTTCCATAATTTCTCTTTTCATTCATTACCCCAAAAACTAAACTCAAAAATTCTCAAAAACCTATTCAAACACAGCATTAACAACTCAAAATGCATTTAACAACCATTTGGTCAACACTTATAGGAATATGATTTTATTTTGGTTGGATGGCAAGGGTGGTTCAGGTATGCTTGATTCTGGTCAAACACAGATTATCCATGCTGAGATTAGAGAATTCACAAGAAATTACTTTCTTACAATCTAACCCTAAAGATTGAATCATAATCAATTGTGTGGGGAACAAACTCACCAACGATCGGACTAACCAGAATATGACTCCTAAATAGATTAGGCCCCGTTCGGCTAAATATGCCAATTGGATTATTTTTTTGTTCTTATTCAAATTTTTTTTATATTTGTTAATTTTTCGTTAATTTTTTGGGGATTTTTGCATCGTCATGACAAGATGAATCTAAAAATTAAAAAATTATGATCAAAATCCAATTTTTTTTTGAATAAAGACGAAAAAAATTGGCTTATTAGCTTACATTTGTCTTTATTCAAAAAAATTAGGTTTCGATCGTAATTTTTTACTTTTTAGATTCCTTTTATCATGATGATCCAATAATCTCCGAAAAAATTGATGAAAAACTAACAAATACGAAAAAAATTTACTTTAGGATTGTGGAATCTTTTGGGCTTTTTCATGTCACTTGTTATTTCAACTTTCCTTTCCCTTGTTTCAAGGAACATGTTTTGGATATATACACATATCTCTATCTTCCCTTTAAGGTCTTCTTTAGAGGATATGTGAAGGACCCTTCACAAAGACAAAGTGGGAGAGAGAAAAGGTGATTAGACGCACCAAAATAAATCAACCTCGATCTTATTGGTGAATCTCACGGAGTTGCATGCCCACCTATGGGCAAGACAAATATTCAAGGTAAAGTCGTTTGAGTTGGAAATGCAAGCCCAGGAAAAACATGTTACTTGGGGACAAACTAGTGCAAAGACAATTATAATTGATACGATCAAGGCAGTAAACAATGAGCACTACTTGGGGCAATATCTTTCTTTCAGCAAGTATGCTGTCTAAGCTTGCCCACGAGTTCCACTGGATTTGAAACCTGAGAAACAGCTACCCAGGCTCCAGAAGTTCAAACAAGAATTTAGATAACCGGAAAAATGGGTTCTAGATAGAGTCAAGTCTACAAACATAACAATTTGCACTTCCAATGTGTCACTACTTGCATTAGGAATTGGGTGAGTTGCTATTCTTCAATTAGAAAGAGCCCATGTCACAAGCCGAGAGACCTTTGGCTCACAGCATCAAGAATGCACTTAAGTACCAAGAGAAAAGAGATCAAGAGTCTAACGATACTGAATTTTGCCGATCAATAAAAAGATGGCCCATGTCACAAAATGCCTTTAGGATGTGTTGGCTAGAAATTTAAAAACGATCATTGATGCTTGACAATGTGGGGGGGACACAGCGGAATATGTTGGGCGCTTAAATAACTAAACATAAATGTGAAGGAAAACAAAGAATATACTACATGTATGACCCTAAGGCAGTACATAGCTCCCATGGAACACAAGTACATTTATAAGAACTCAAACTATGATAATAAATATTCTTCACCACTTAATTTCTTCTCTACTCCTTCATTGATCAACACCACTTTATATAGGGCACTAACATACTTCTTAGACTCCACATACTTAATACATTCATGTATCTCCACACACATACCAATGCACATGAATCTTCCCCTATATGTATCAAAAACATACATGTGACGCTTCGATAACCTTAATACATAAACCATAAGATACCAATATATCTACCATAATCAGTGAATTATAACTTAATTTCCAACAGGATCATGAAACATTCAAAAAGGACATTTAACCATGTACCTCATTACATTCAAAAAGAGTGTTTTACAGTAGCATTCTATTTCTTAATTTAGAAACTTTCAAAATTTTGGTCGGTGGTTCTCTGGGAAAGTTCAAACTCCAATTGAGAGCCTGGAACCTCTGATAACGACTTAGTTGAGCTCGATCTTGAGCTTATATGACTCTTTCTAGTTATGTAGAAAAGAGCCAACAAAAACCCTTCTCTTGAAAAAGGTTAGAACTAAATGTTCCTGCTACAAAGTGTCCCAATTACCTCTTTGCATTCTATTTGATTTTGTCCAGTGGATAACAACATCTAGAATTCCATTGACTAAGGTGGTATTACACATCGCGAAAACTAAACTTCAGAATAAATCATCAAGGGGTACAATCATGTGCATTTATACCTATTGTCATTGACTAAACAAAGTTCCAGACTCGAAGTACTGTTTTCGAGTGATGACATAAGGAAAATGCCTTTTAAAACAAGGCGAATTGTTTGAAGCAAGTTAAGCTCTAAAGTGATAATAATTATTGGGAACATAGGCCTCAAATGCATGCCAAATAAGAACTTTCTACTATAGGTTGAACTTTCACGATGGACGCGTCATAATTTCTTGTTCAGACATTGAAAACTTATGAAGCTTTGAGAGATATGTGTCAACAATAACATAGGAGATACAAACTTACCTAATTTTCACTTGTGCATTTTGAAATCATGGGGATTGCACATTTTGCTTTTTCGTGTGGAAGCATGCATGCATCGTCACAATATCATGACAAGAGTAGTGGACGAATCCACTGGTGCTCTTGAGGGATAAGACAAATAAGGCTTGGGGGGGATTTGCAAAGACTCTGTGCTTCCTTCTAACATCTCCACCACCTGACTCATTGATGGTCGGTTTGAAGGTTCATTTTATATACACCACAAGCTAACTATTATCATCTTTCTTGCACTTGCATTTGCATTTGCCTCACCATCCATAATGCCATGCAATCCGAATTCCTCATCACGCTCAAGACGCTTGTATACCCAATGTGGAAAGTACATTTCACTCGTACGATCAACCTCGACACTTATATTCTTTCTCCCGCCAACTATTTGTAGAACCATCATCCCAAAGCTATACACATCAGACTTGTGTGAAACCCCACCAATATTTTTGCAAAATACCTTTGGGGCAATGTAGCCCGCTGTTCCTCTAGCACCCGTCAACGATATGATACTCTCTTTTTGCGGGCATAGTTTAGCAAGGCCAAAATCAGATATCTTAGGGCAAAAGTCCTCATTTAATAGTAGAATATTATGAGGCTTTATGTCAAAATGCAAAATTCATGTGTTGCAACCATAGTGTAAGTACTCCAACCCTCGGGCAATAACAACCAAAATTTGGTACATTGCTTCCTCATTTAATATTAGAATATTATGAGGCTTTATCATGTTGTGACTTTTGGACATGACTCTATATGCATTTTCAGTATTATGCAGAATAATAAGACATCTCAGTATTTGTCCAAATGTTAAACAAGGAGATAATACTAGTGGTTATGTTGCCTCATGGCTGATCATAAAAATGCTGAATTAGAGGGCAACTTTTTGTAGAAAACTATAGCCAAATTTCTTCTTAAGTGCCTCATTATCAATGGAGAATAGAAGAATGAGTTGTGTTTCGGTTCAGAGGTATATTAAATAAGCCTGTGCAAAAAATCCATCCACCTGCGGACCCGACCCGACCCGAAGGGTTCCGGGCGGAGTTGAATATGTGCTTCGGATGGGTATATTCTGTTAAAAATTAGATTTTGGTTTAGGGTCCGGATTGGTGCATTTCTTATTCGACCCGACCAATTCATAAAGGTCAATTCGGTTTTTAGTTGGACCCGACCCAACCCGATGTAAAGAATCAGGATCGCGGACGGTTTTTACACCTTTCGATTCGGTTTGCGGGCCTAAACATTTGTTACCCGCCATGTCGGGTCGAGTTCAGGTTCAAGGGTCAAACCCGACCGCCCGACCCGTGCACACCCCTAATATTAGGGCAAGAGGGGAATGAGAGAATTTTTGTTTTAACCCCCAAAAAAGGGACCATTTGATTTTGCTGTTAAAATGACTAATGGCGGTTAGTAATTGGACTAAGTTGGAACAAAATGGAAAGTACAGAATGTAAATTAAGCCAATTACAACTACAGGGACCAGGTTGATACAAACACTTAACTATAGGGATCATTTCAATTTTTTTCCCTTTTTTTTTAAATTCAAAAGTCATTATTCAAAATTCTTTTCATAAAAACCAAAAGAAATAAGAATACAAAATAGGGTAGGTACGTTGAGTGAAATGTTCAGTGATTAGTCTCTTGGGAAGAGAGAGAGAGAGATATGTCGGCAACTACTTTTGATTTTTCCGACCCCGACAGCCTCCACATGACTTCCTTCTTCTACAACCATCTCCGGTGCCAAACATTAGCACTGGTCACCGGCGACTGTAATTTGCAAGTGAATTTCCGGCAACTTCCAATGGGACGACTCCCGGCAACGCCAGTGGCCGATCAGAGATGTACGTTTGTGGTAGTTTGTGTGGCGAGGGTAATGGTGTGAAATGATGAGGGCTGTTGGACTCGGACTCTATCGGTCGGAAATGGTGGAAACGGACGAAGCTGGACTCAGTCACGTAGTTTGATTTTACACATTACAAAAACTTAGGCGCCCGTGTCCAAGTATTCTCATGTGTTGAGTTGGCATTTTCATTAAAGGCAATTTTGTTTTTTTAGTGACCTTAGAGCAAGTACATCAGTGTATATGTAAATTACCTCGTGAACAGTGCACAAATCTAGTTTAGCTATCAGCTTTTTCTTTCACAGCTACACCAACACTATCTGTTTTACCTAACATCTATTAAAATATATATTACTTCAATCTTTTCCTTTATCCTTTTATTTTTATCATTTAATTTCCACCAACTATTGCACCAGCCACCAGCCAACGGTCTTCAGAGCCAACGGTCTTCAGAGCCAACGGTCTCTGTAGCCAACAGTCAATTGGCAATTCTTTCAAAAAAGTAACGGTCAATTTTCAACTCTTCCAATATAAATTCAGTTTTGGCCACTTCAAGCCATACTCAGAGATCTCTTTTCATATTGTAGGAGAAAAAAAATTACTTCTTTGTTCCTTTCATTCTTTTCACCCCCTTCATTTTTTATAATGGCTCCTAATCGGTTACTAAATCTGATTATGAACGATTCAGATTTTTCTGACTCGGATGATGAGTTGGAGATATTTCAAGCAGTTACTACGTATGAAAGTGAGAGGGACTCGAGCTCAAGCCGCAATCGTCGCACGGTTATTAATCGCAACACTTTTGGAGCTCAAAACCGGCTTTTTGATGATTACTTTGCTGAATCTCCTATATTTCCTCTGCATTATTTTCGAAGGAGGTTTCGAATGAGCCGTTCTCTTTTTCTTCGTATACATGATGCCGTAAAAGCACATGAGCCTTACTTCATCCAGAAAAGAAATGCAGCAGGAAAGCTTGGTTTATCATCTCTTCAAAAAATGACTGCCGCGTTTAGGATGCTAGCTTACGGTGCACCAGCCGATTCCGTGGATGAATACGTGAGGATTGGAGCAACCACTGCCTTAAAAAGCCTAAGAAGATTTCTTAGAGCAGTAATTGAAGTGTTCTCCGAGGAGTATTTGAGGTCACCTAACGCCGCTGACATAGCTAGATTGCTAGCGGTTGGTGAACTACGGGGATTTCCGGGGATGCTAGGGAGCCTTGATTGCATGCATTGGGAATGGAAGAATGGCCCAACCGCTTGGCAAGGTATGTATACTGGTCACGCCCATAAGCCAACAATTATTTTAGAGGCTGTTGCATCATACGATCTTTGGATATGGCATGCAAATTTTGGACTGCCCGGGTCTCATAACGATCTTAACGTGTTAGATAGGTCTTCATTATTCAATGAGGTTTCTTTAGGACGTGCTCCTCCAGTCAATTATACCATCAATGGAAATGAATATAATATGGGATACTATTTAGTTGATGGTATATATCCACAGTGGGCATCTTTTGTGAAAACAATTCCATCTCCGCAAGGGAATAAGAAAAATTTTTTTGCTCAACAACAAGAATCCACAAGGAAGGATGTAGAACGGGCATTTGGAGTGCTTCAAGCAAGGTTTGCAATTGTGCGAGGACCGGGACAGTTATGGGATAAGAAAACACTAAAAGATATTATGTTAACGTGCATAATATTACATAACATGATCATTGAGGATGAACGAGATTATAATGGAGTGGCCGATCTCAACTATGATCCATTGGAGCATACTCCTCTTGTAGAAGTTTCACACGAGAGAACTGTTGACCTTGTAGAATTCATTCGACGCAATCATCAAATAAGGGACAGGGGAACTCATTCTCAACTCCAAGCAGACCTAATTGAACACCTTTGGCAAATGTACGGCCAATTGTAGTAACTTGTAGTTTGATTTGAATTCATTTGTGTACAATGTACTTTAATTTGGAGTCCCAGTAGTCTATTTAAGTCTACAAAAATTGAACGAATCTGCTTTATCTTCATTAAGTTTATTCTATTTTTTTTCCCCGTAAATCAGCTTCAAATAAAAAAAAGGATAATCAAATGTACCAATAAGTCCACAATTTATAAACACGTTCAAATAAGATCGATAAGGAAAACAAGTTCGAAGCATGTGTTTAGGTATTAAATCACTCACCTCGGCTCTACGAACCACCCGAGCTTCCTAAAACAATTAGGCAATAAAAACATGATTAGAAGATGCTAAACAAGCCTATTTTTAACGTCCTAAGGTAGACGCATGAAGCTAGATAGCTAGCCCAAGGAAATAATCTCAGAAAATGCAGTTCCATAAACTTTAACGCCAAAACTGACTTTGCTCAAGAATAACTACGACATGATCTTCTTGCATTTTTTTAGGTCTACGAGTCTAGGTTCAAAATCAGAAAGCAGATCGCAATTTCATCGCCCGAGCTCAAAATTATGGCCGTTTCCCTAGCACGTGTCTGTGCAGTCAGCACAGTCCGAAAACTGCGCGCCACATGGTCACGAATTTTTACAGAATTCAATACTTCAAATCTAATCCCGAAATTTTTACCATAGATAAAGGACTCATAGAGGAACTCTCTATAAAAATCTCATAATTTTTGGAGCTTAGGAACTGCCTCAAAAAAAATCCACAAAATCAGGACAGACATGAAATTTCTACTCTGCAGATTTCCTAGTTTCAACCCAAACTTCGGAAAATCACTATAAATTGAATTCTCAACGGTTTGGGGCGATTCCACCGGCAAAAGAACGAGCTTTAAGTCTACTTTCTAACTTGTGAAGGAACCAATACCTAATTCAAAGTTTACGAAGGAGGAAACAGAACAAAAAGAAAAGAAGAGTAAAGAAAAGTGAAACTTAAGCCCATTGGCTACTGAGAAGAAATTGAGTTTGTTCATTCAACCCCACAACTGAATACAATTCTTGATACTTATACAAGATGAATCTAATACACTTTACCGACTTACCTAGATACAGCTGTCATCATCATGATAACAGCACACACCTCTATTAACCGACTTAACAATCCACTAACTGACTTAACAATCCACTAACAGTCTTAACAAACTGAGGACTAATTACAAGAGCTTGACTATCGTGAACAGATCGCTTGTGCTCATCAAAGTAATCCTTCACTCGTAGCCAAAAAGCAGTTTTTTTTTGGTCCTTACCTTGTATTGGATCCATGCTGGTATTATGCCACGCTGACACAAGGAGTTTGTCCTCTTCCATGGTGAAATTCCCACCACGTGGTGGTTTCTTTGGAATTGATTCCATTTCAGCGGCGAATTGAGTTTCTTGGGTGAACGCTTGAGCATTTGGATTCAAAAATTGTGATTCCATCACAAATTGTTCTTCATGCAAATCCGAATCCGATTCCATAAGATTGGTGAAGTACCCATCATGCCGCTGATCCATCCCTACAATACCATTCCATAAGAATTATACGGGTTCCAACTACTATCATTGCCAATCAGCTTATTGAGCCAACGAAAATACTTATAGCCCAATGTATTATCCAAGAAATAGATAAATATAAGGAAATTGAAGTCGTGTTCATTCCCACGGCTATATCAACCTGCTTGTAGCATTCTTCTTTCTCCTATGCACTTTATATCTTAGGCATACATTTCAGGTAGTCAAGGCACAGATAATCCTAAACTCATAATTAAAAGAGCAGGCTCCACAAATGCTTTTACCCAACCTTCCCCTAATTTGCTGTTCAGATTTCACAGTTGTGAACCTTATCGGACCTAAAAAGGCCCATTACTGCAATAGCAACGCCCAAAAATAACTCAAGCTGCAATACATTCTTTGTTGTTATCTCATTCACTTCATACATTCAGCCGTTGATGTGATATCAGTTGAGGTAGCATTTTAAATCTGAATTGTAAGATCCCAAGTGCTTACTGCTTAGTCTAAGTTCAAATAATGGAAAATGAGACTAACTATGAGTGGTAAGATAGATAAAAGTAGATTCAATATTATTAAGTAGGGGACGAGATAAGTGAAATCTCATAGCTAGGTAGATCATTATTACATAAGTTTCTTAGTTTATTCCACTTATTATTTTCTGACTTCCTTTATTATTTGTGGTGGGGGTGGATTTATGTTAAGAAACCGCCAAAGCTTTGGGAAGGATTTCATGACGAAATATAGGAGAATCGGTGGCAGATTTGTGGACTCATTACAAGTGGTGCTTGGACCCCCCACCTTCCAGAGAGATTTCCAAGACTAAAAGTTGGAATTGAGGTATCTCTTGCCATACTTAAGGAGGTGTCAATCCAATCAGGGGTGGAGGATATAGTTGTCTACTTGAGACTGAGAGTTTCTCAGTATCATCCTTCACCAAAAGCTAGTTGGAAAGGAGGAAGAGAATTTTAACGCGTTAGGGGATCTAACACCACGCACATGCCATGATTTCTGATTTTGTGTGTTACCATATTTGGCAAGTAAACCAAGAACTCAATCCCAACTCAAAACAAAAGAAGGCCAGTCCTTAATATAAGAAGGAACGGCAGAAGCAATTGTTATCAAAACGGGATCAGCTAAAAACTCCGCTTTAATCAATGCTTCCAAAGGTCTAGCAAAGTTACATTGATTCAAACTTTGAAAACAAGACAGAATGAGCTCTGTTTCCCACTTTTAGCTTCACTTCACTTCTTTCTACAATGAATCCCTTCAAAACAAATCACTCAGTAAATTTATCAAACAGTTGGTGAGCCATTTTCTCCAACAAGTTTGTTCATACATGGCTCCCCACAAAAGCTCCAATCGTATCCAACAAAAAAATTAGCAAGTATTTCAAGCCCTAACCCAATAATCATGCATTCTTCTTACCATAATTTCTCTATCTCAAACTCATACACAAAAACAATACAAGTTTAGGAATTCATACCTGTTGCAGCAGACGGACTGCCAGGAAATCTTTACCAGGATTACTAAAAAGAAGAGAAGAAAGAGAGAGGGAAGGGGGAGATAGCGCGGGAAAAGGACCACAGCCGGAGAAGAAAAACGTGCCAGAAAAAATTGATAAAGTATTGGATCGCGTGTGAACAGTTGTTCGGTAGAAGAAGCGAACAACTGTTGCGGGAGGAATTATACCGTGCGGTTTACCTATTCTGGTGCAGGGCGAAATTTATCTCTTGGATTAGCTAAAATAGCTTTTTCTCTATTTCCCCTCAGCTGGTAAACTTGCTCTTAGACTCTAAAATACTTCATTAATGAATTCTACACATTACAAAAACTAAGGCTGAATTAAATGTGAGTTTGGGCACCTATTTTGGATCTTAGGCTAATTTTCTAAATTAATTTGGTATCTTTCTGGCATAATTCTACCAATAGATTACTGGTTTAAATTATTTCACGTTCAATGCTATTCATTTGGTTTAAAAAATGTGCACGATTTACAAAGTTAAAGTTGCTATCAAATTTGCAATAAAAGATGGCTACAACATTGTTTGAAAGTAATTTTACCTCATTGGTGAGTGGAGAACACAGATTTCGCAAGAAAAAATGTTAAATTATGATTGGCTAACAGGGATGATGTACTTTCTCTTAGTCAGAAATTGGCTCGATTTATGGCTTTGGAAAAAACGCGTTCATCGGGAAGCAATTCTTTACTGTGTATCGAGTTCTTTGACCTGACTCCAATTTGGTTTTGTACTTCAAAGTTTTTTTTGTTGATGTTTCTTGGTTGATGTTGGAGTTGGACTTGATAATTTTTTCATGAACTCTTACTGAATGGCAAGTTGGCAACGTGTTCATATCAGGAGCTATACTTTAAAGTTCCTGGAAGCCATAATGATGGAAAGGGAAAACCCCAAGGGGTTTGGCCATGAGTTCACAGGTTTTATTACCACGGAGGTTAAACATTCTAAATTTTGGAACCAGTAGGAATTATGTCTGGTCGTTATCTTTAGGGTTTCGGAATTAGTCGAGGTGCGCGCAAGCTGGCCCTTCCAAACTGTTGTTGAATATTTCTATCTGTCATTTTAGAATAAGAAAGCTTGCCTATATTCATACTTTAAGCAATATACCAATTATTTCTATTTGTAGGTAGGTGCAACCGGGTTCCTGCTAGAGGGGGGAATGCGTCTGTTCCTCGAACTCTAGAGAAGGTGTAAAATAACATCCGGTTTTCAAAAAAAAAATATTGACGGAGAGTAAATTGATTCAGCATTGAGGACTTTTGATCCCTTACACTTCCTATTTGTCTTCAAAAACCTCTCAATTAAAGGAAATGTTGTTGTTTACATCCAATTGCATTTGATATGCTTCACAGGGAAATGGATAATTCTGAGATCCCATTAAACTTCCGAATTGGGCTTAATTAATGCCCAAAATTTCATCAAAAGCACATCCGGCCTTACTTAAAGAGTCACAGCGCGCAAAGGGCTAGAGGTTCCTTCATTTTGTAAGAAGCCCAGATTCACATTCCATGGATTTTATTCATGGACAAGTTTGGAAGAGGCCCAAGAAGTAGTTTAAAGTAGGTCAGGCCTTCGCGTAGGTCCAAATCAGTTAAAGGCCCAAGCATGGGCCTAAGTAGAAGAGGGAAATAGGGGAGCCCAAGAGTATTCTCCATCTGACTTCCTTCGGCGTGAAGGAAGGCATGGCGGACACATGGAAGCCATGTAGGCCTCTAGAGCAGCTCCCATAGGCCAAAAGCTGCTTACTAAGCAGCTTGGTCAAGCCTGGGGAGACAGCTCAAGTCTGAGCCAGCTGAAAATGAAGGACCAAGTCCCAAGAGATTCTTCCTATTTCAAAATTTTCATTAGTAAGGAACCTATTTTGAATGGATTGGGGCCCACAACAAAGGATTAAAAACTAGCTAAAGGTAGCTTTTCCCCTTGGTTTTGGCCAAAGTATTTCGGCCTTTAATCTTTGTGGGCCCAAGGAATGGCCCTTGGTAACGTTGTGAGCTAAAAAAACAGCTCCCAGCAGCTTAAACGCCTGGAAGCGTCTCGCTAAGGCAGCTTGGAATGCCTCTTTAGCAAGATATAATAAAGGCCATCAAAGAGAAGATTATTAACAGGTGTGCAATTCCTCAAACATTTGGTAGCAGATAGAGGCACGGTCTTCTTTGGAAAAGAGGTGCAGGCCTTTGTCAGCCAGTACCATATTACTTTTTCCTACTCATCCCCGTATTACGCTAAAGGGAACGGCCAAGCAGAATCCACAAATAAAACCTTGAGTAGGATTGTAGAAAAGATGGTGGATGATAACCCCTGAGTCTGGCACGAGCTTCTATTTGAGGCCTTATGGGCTTACAAGACATCTAAGAAGGAGGCCACCAATGTTACCCCATATATGTTGGTATATAGCCACAATGCAATTTTGCCTATGGAGGTAACAGTCAACTCAACAAGGTGGGCTTATCAAAATGGCCTTAATCTTGCTAAGTATTCCCAGGCTATGCTGATGGAGCTAGAGGACCTAGATGAAACGAGGTTTGCAGCCTTGGATCACATAGTCATCCAGAAATGAAAAATAGTAAAGGCCTATGACAAAAGGATAAGGAAAGAGGTTTTCAGAGGCGGACTGGGTTTGGAAAACAATGCTACCTTTGGGGGCAAAAACACCGAAGTATGGGAAGTGGTCTCCTACTTGGGAAGGTCCTTATCAAATTTGCCAAATTTTTGGGGGAATGTATATCTTTTAATTGATTTAGATGGTGGTGTGCATAAACATACTACTAACGAAAAATTCTTAAAACATTACTATCCCACCACGTGGGAAATGGGGGATTTTAATGAACAACTGCCATCAAAGGCATGAAGAGATTGCACAACACAAAGGCCTGAGTTTTAGAAAAGTCAGGCCAGCAAAGTCAGAAATAAAAACCCACAACAGTTGTATGATGGGGTGCCAACCAAGTTGTACGATGAGGTGCCAACCAAGTCAAGGCCTAGAAAGTTTGGGCCACGTAGAACAAAAGGCCTGGGTGGTGGTATAGGCCACATTATAGATAAAAACAGACATGCCTTGAGCATTGAAGGGTAAAAGTCATAGGCTAGGCAAAACACAGGACCGATTAAGTAAACAAGTTAGGCCAGCAAAACAAAAGACCATAAAACAGTAACTACCATGCCTCAAGCCTATAAAAGAATTGTTTTAGGTTAGGCAAACCACACTAAAACTGCAAAGTTATGAGAGGAAGAGTTTAAAGAGCTTTGGCCACATCAGCCTTGAAGTTATTCCAGGCAATTACCACAGGATTAAGGCTGCTCTAAGCTTTTTCTTTAGAGGCCAGATTAGCATGGCTCTCAGCCCGCAGGGCCTGGAACTTACTCTGAGAATCCACGGCAGAAGCATGCAATTCTCTCATCTAGAGGGCTAGGGAGGCTTCATCAGTGTCAAGGACAGCCAGTTCTTGTTCTACTTTGGCCAGCTGCTCGTTCAAAGTTGCAATGGTGGAGGTAAGATTGGAACATTTCGTGGTAATCCAGTAAAGGGATGTTCTGAGAGTGTACGTTGTAGGATGCCATCTCCTGCCTCATCTCCTCACGAACCACGTCCAATTCCTCTAGTTTTTCAATTTAGTTTATTTAGTTTCATTTTAAGAATTATTTGATTAAGAAGACTCGATTCTAACTTCTGTAGTTTCCTTTTTCCTTATTTCCTAGAGTGTAGGGTTCTCCTACTATAAATTGAGTTATAAGCCTTAGGGTTATTCAGTTTTTGATGGTTAATGAAATTATAAAGAGTGTTCTCTTTTATTCCAACTTTTGGGTATTTTGTGTGAATCAACCAATTATTTGATGCCTTTATTCCTGGATATCCTTTGACTAAACAGGTTTAGAGAAGGATTTCGATCTCCAGGTATTCGTTATGAATCAATGGATTTCGGACTTGATTAAATAGTTCCATTCTTCATTAGCTTCCGTTGCATCAGTTGGAATCAGAGCTTGCGCTCGATTTTGGATCATGGCGCAACAAGGAGTTCGTGATGGTCATTATGTTGTTGCCGAAGATGTGAACGAAGGTGATGAGGCTGCACGGGGTGCACAATTAGGGGAATTGTTTCAACGGATTGAGGATACGCATGAAGCATTGGTCAAGAGGGCCACCTTGATCATTGATAATCAACCTCACTACTGCCCATTGAGTTCGTGCTCCTTCATGGAGGAGGCTATAGTTCGGTGGCCTTTCACATCTAAAGTTATTCTAGATCCAATTGTGGATTGGAGTAAGCCGCTTATTTTCGACGAGGAACCATTCAATGATGTGGAGTATGGGATTTTCGATGAGGAACCATTCAATGATGTGGAGTATGGGATTGTTTTGCGTAAATATGATCATCTCCATTTTGTGTTGGATACTACAATTTCGGTGCCATTGCAACTAGAATTTATAAAGTTTCATCTGGAAGTAACCCAACATACACGTGGTTAGATGTTCAAATATTTGGACGCGGCAAGGAACAAAGTGAAGACATAGTTTGCGGCGATTTTATCGGATTCACTGATATTCCGCCTTTTGCGTTTGAAGACTCCTTGTTAAAATTCAAGTTCGAGAAGATCAACTTAAAGTATTAAATTGATACAGACAAGTTTCGACGAGCAAGATTATTTGAAGCAATTGAAACTTGAGGACAAGTTTTCTCAAGCCCAGGAGAATGATGCAGAATGAAAAGATTAAATTATTTAAAAAAAGAATATAAAGTTCCTTATTTTTGTTTTATTTATTTTGTTAGGAATCTTGCAATTATAGAAATAAGTGTCTACATTATTTAGTTTTCAATTTAGTTTATTTAGTTTCCTTTTAAGAATTATTTGATTAAGACGACTCAATTCTAACTTTGGTAGTTTCCCATTTCTTTATTTCCTGGTGTGTAGGGTTTCTCCTACGATAAATTGAGTTGTAAGCCTTAGGGCTATTTAGTTTTTGATGATTAATGAAATTATAAAGAGTGTTCTCTTTTATGCCAACTTTTGGATATTCTGTGTGAATCAATTAATTGTTTGATGCCTTTATTCCTGGGTATTCTTTGACTAAGCAGGTTTAGAGAAGAATTTCGATCTCCGGGTATTCATTACGAATCAACGGATTTTAGACTCGATTAAATAGTTCCGTTCTTCATTAGCTTCCGCTGCATCAAAGGGGGTTTGTTCAGAATCCTGTTAACCCAGTCGATTACCATATAAGAAGAAGTGTAATCACAAGGAAATTCTTTGTTAAAGCAATCCTTACTTAAACATTGTGAGCAATATAGCTTGAATCCGAGAGGAGCCCGAAGTAAAGGGCTTTTTACCTTGACCCGCCTTTTCAAGGAGGCAGGCACGGTTCCCTTATCAGCAGTACCTTTTTCATGGCCCTGATTCACAAACAAGTCTAGTCAGGCTTGGTGTTGGGGGTCAAGGAGATTGGAGAAGAGTTGGGACAAAGGTTTTGATTACCTTCACAGGAGGAGATGGGTCTTTATCTTGTGAATTAGAAGCACTACTTCTAGTCCGCCCAGCAATGGAAGTAGCACTAACTTGAAGAATAAAAGAGAAATAAACTTCAAAGGCCATGGAAGGAGACCAAAGGAGTTTTAAAGGAAAAGGGAATTACCTTTCTCCCTGGTTTCTCTCCAGTTATGATCACTTGGGCCTTCTTGGGAATGGTTGACTTGACCTATTTGGCACCACCCTTTTGTTGCTCCACTTCTTCCTCGTCCAGGCCTGGTTAAGTTAGTGTTAGGCCCAAAACTGGAAATAGATTTAGGCCTCGGAAAATATTTCAATTAAAATTGTACCTTTTCTCTTTGAGGCTGAAGCTGCAGAAGTGGTCTCTGCCTTTGCACTTGCTATTTCTTTGGGTGGAGGGGGTGGAACTATTTGATCCAAGACTTCATCCAAAGATTTTGCAAAGGCCTTGCCAATATAGCCCCTTCCACCAGTTATCAACTTCAGCAGACCTCTCTGGGATTTCAACATAAAGTTTGTGGATGAAGCTGCCCTTTTCCTCCAAGAAGTCTTTCTTGACCTTCTCCAACACTTTCAGCTTGATCACAGTTCTTTCAGTTAAATCAGTGTTTAGAGAAGAGTAAGGGGGCACATGAATGATTTGGGGCTTACCAAATTTATGAGCAAATTGGGCTGCATTATATTACTGCACCCCAGATTTGTCGTTGGTGGGGGAGGTGCTCAGACCATATAACAAATCCCTGGAGATCAAAAAATTGGCCCACATCTCTTTGTGGTGTTCTGCATTGGTTCTCGGCTCACATGCAGCTTTGAGCCAGGAGGGAACAGTATCTCTCTGGAAGGGCAACCAATCACTTCCCATGGCCACCAACTCAGAATAAAAATAGCTAAAACAGTCTTCAAAGCTATGATTTTGAGGGGTTCTACCCAGGTATGCAGCCCATAACAGGTGTTTGCGAGCAGTTTGGTCAGGCCTAGCCCCATGGAAGGGAAATAAGATCAGAGCCATAGGGTCATGATCCATAAGGGGCCAGCACTGAAGACATAACGTCTTTCCAAGAGGTCATGCATGGCTCTGTACAACAAGGAGAGGATCAAAGGAGCCATGGCTAGGGGCACATCTGAGGTCAGGGCTTTTGCAAGTTCAGTAAAGTCTTTTGTTATCCGGCTTGAGGAAACACAGAAGATAAACTTGTTCAACCAATAAATCAAGAAATCTACATGTTCTTCATCTGTAACTTCTCCTTTTTTATGGTACAATTTAACAAAATTCGTATAAGACAGATGCAAACTTTCAGGGTACTCAAATGAAGGGGTTTCCTGGCTCAGAAAGCAATTGGCCTCCAAGCCATGGGCACGGAGGCCAGTCAGAAAACAGATATCTAGCATAGTGGGTCCCATCATCCCTATTCAAAAGTGAAATGACTTGGTACCAACACTCCAGAATTGAGCGGCGGCAAAGAAGAGGGTGTTGTCCATGTGAATCAAGGAGCGACTGAGCATAATGAAATCATGAATCCTCGTTGCTTTCCAGGACTCTCCTTTGGCTTTCGATATACGTTCTAGCAACGATACATATTCTTTGTCTGGTTTTGGCCACAACCGATTAGGGATGGAGGTGTGGCATCTCGACCAATCTGGGGTTATGGAGTCGAATGGAAGGGTTTCACCAGCGGAGGGATACAGAGGTAACAGAGAAGTCGGGAACTCACGCTCAATGGCATGCCCAAGTGCCATCTTTGATTGAGCAAGGGGCTCGTTGATCATGACCTCTGTTTGAACCACCGCCTTCTCGTCCTTTAAGATTTTTGCTGCCTGAACGGAATGGCTCTGGGCTTCCGGGTGAGTCTTCTTCACGCCCATTTTAGGGTTATTTTACGATCGGGGAGAAGATGGGAGAAGATGAAAGGATGGAGGATTGATTCTTACTAGAAGAGAGAAAAGAGAGAGTGTCTGCGAATGGAGGATTGAAGTGGAGTGAGTGGGGTTAGAAGTACAACCGGGACACCTCTTCGAAATTCTTTACAAACAAGGAAGCCCCATGTGAAGAAGTAAACATTGTTTGCCTTGGGATATTAGCTTAAGGCGTCTTCGGGCGATCCTAGATCGTCCCTTTGGTGACATATGTCCACCGCAGTTCAAAATGACGGTTGTGGGGAGATGAAGAGGGAGTCAGAACCTGTCCAGTATGAAATACTGTCCAGTTCCGTCCAGTTCGGCCTTTTGTGGGCCCTTTCCAGGTCCACAACAATGATCGGAACCGTTTACATTTTAGAGCTCGTTGAGACCAACGATCATACCAAAAATCACGTTGATCGGATACCGTTTGGTATCATTTCAAAATGTATTAAGTTTCGGAAAAATGTGTTGAAGGGTTGTAATCCTGTGTTTCACACCTTTTTTTAGACAACATTAATACATTTTGAAATGATATCAAACGGTATCCGATCAACGTGATTTTTGGTATAGTCGTTGGCCTTGACGAGCTCTAAAATGTGAAAGGTTCCGATCATTGTTGTGGACCCGAAAAGGGCCCGCAGAAGGCCGAACTGGACCATAACCTATACTGGACGGGATCTGAACCTGATGAAGAGATTGGAGCAGTTTTTTTTTGTTTTTATTTGGGCGCGAACAGGACATAGGACGAAATTCCAGAGAATAGTCCACTTTTCTAGACCTGGAAAAATAGGATGGGCCAAATTGGTAATTGTCACACGCCTCAAAAATTGAGTCGTGAGGGAACAATGTTTAAACCCAATTTTGACCAAAGTTAGAAAAAGAACGGAAGATGACATTTGGGGACCTGAATTGTGTTTGATATGCTTCAATGGGCCATTTGGCCCAAGTTTAAGCTTAATTGAATGAAATGGATAATTTTGAAGTCCCATTAAACTTCCGAATTGGGCTTAATTAATGCCCAAAATTTCATCAAAAGCACGTCCAGCCTTACTTAAAGAGTCATAGCAAAGGGCTAAAGGTTCCTTCATTTTGTAAGAAGCCCAAATTCACATTCCATAGATTTTATCCATGGACAAGTTTGGAAGAGGCCGAAGAAGTCGTTTAAAGCAGGTCAGGCCTTCGCGTAGATCCAAATCAGTTAAAGGCCCAAGTGTGGACCTAAGTAGAAGAGGGAAATAGGGGAGCCCAAGAGTATTCTCCATCTGACTTCCTTCGGCGTGAAGGAAGGCATGGCGGACACATGGAAGCCATGTAGTCCTCTAGACCAGCTTCCATGGGCCAGAAGCTTCTTACTAAGCAGCTTGGTCAAGCTTGGGGAGACAAATCAAGTCTGAGCCAACTGAAAAAGGACCAAGTCCTATGGGATTCCTCCTATTTCAAAATCTACATAAGCAAGGAACCAATTTTGAATGGATTGGGGCCCACAATGAAGGATTAAAAACTAGCAAAATTAAGGTAGCTTTTCCCCTTGGTTTTGGCCAAAGTATTTTGGCCATTAATCTTTGTGGGCCCAAGGAATGGCCCTTGGTAACGTTGTGTGCTAAGGAAGTGGCTCCAAGCAGCTCAAACACCTGGAAGCGTCTCTTTAAAGGCAACTTGAAATGCCCTTTCAGCAAGACATCGTGCATACAAACCGCTCATAGGCCTAGGGACCATGCAGCTGATTTCTTGGAGTGAAGAGCAAGAATGGAGGACATGTGGCAGCCATGCAATGGCTTAGGAGAAGCAGGTCAAGGCTTATGTTGCAACCTATAAATACTAGAATTAAAGGCCTTAACAAAGGTCCACGACCATCAAAGCCCACGGCTTGTGCAATTTATCTTTCAACTTCCAACAAAGGCTTTCCATTTTCGTTCAATCTAGCTCTACCTAGAGTTTGTTTGTTTACTTCAATCAACTCACCTTGTTAAACCGTTAACAAAGTTTTGTGTGCTTTGAATCCTTATCTTTTTCCATTTTCTTAACACCGGTTAGGAAATTTGAAAATCTTTTTTTCATTAAAAGGCAAACCACGAACCTCAATATAATCTTGCCCTTTGGATTGTACACAACCGTTCTACGTACGAAATCAGATTTGGGGCACAATTAGCTTTTAACACCTGTTTGGACTGCAATTCAGTCTTGGCACGCCCGCATATACACATTACGTCAAATTTTCACTTTTGAGGGAAAATAGTTGTGCTTCTTAAAAAAAATAAAATAAATTTTGTTGTCTTTCTCCTTTCCAATCAGAAAATCTTATTTGCAGACCATTCCGTAAAGAAAGCTTGCTTTACGGAGGCCAATCGCGCATGTCCAAAGTATTTTTGGATTGTCCGGATTAAAAATCAATTGTGACTGATAATAATTAATTGTGACCTGTCAAAATTGCAAATGAATCTCAGCCATTAATTGTGCGAATAGATGATTGAGATTGCGCCCCGTGAATAAGTTTAACTCCTTTCCATTAATTATGTTCCAAAGATGATATGTTAAATCATATGCAGAAAATGATGAAGATTTTTTTTAACAGCGAAAACAAAGATTCTATTAATCAAATGTACATGATATAAGAAATTCAAAGGACAAGAGTAAAAGCATCACAACGAGAGACAAGCATTGTTTGCACCCAAGCCTCCCTACAATCATCATATGCCACTCCGGCCCTAAAGGAAATTTGGTTGGCAATAGATTAACATAACCAAACCTTGGAAGAAAGAAAATTAAACAAACTACAGGAAAATAGACTACCCAAAAATCTTAGAATGGTCTGAAATAGTCCAGACTAACTAAACATAAGGGAAGTTTGATCACCACCAAAAACAGAGCCTCCAAGAACAGCTCCCTATGTAGTCTGAAACCACCTTGCTTTGGATGTTGCAGATGATGGATATGATAATTCAACCAAGATTGAAGATGGCATCAAGAGCAGAACAAGAGATTTGAATATCACAAACAGTGAAGAAATCCACGGCTTAGAAGAAGTAGCAGCAGCACTTTGAGAACTCCATAACAATCAGAATTTGGAGGAAATCGATGAATCATATTTACGAGAATTTGATATCAGGTAATGGACACCTTCTTCTTTAGATCAGCAGCTTTGAGGTGTATCTAAAGATGCTTTCTTAGAAGGTAATTTGCTCCCTGGAGTTTGTTGATGGGCTACATCCAAAGTTTTCCTCTGCTCAGACGCGCATCACAATGGAAATCGTCACTTAAAGGGAAGCTATTCTAAGGGAGGACAGAAAGTTTTGACATGTCAAAAGAAGTTGGTCTAAAGCATTTGTATGGATACAAAACCTCTGTTCTAATAGACATAACCGTGCTAAACTGAAGGTTATTACAACTATCACTGGCAGCTCAACAAAATGCTACAAGGATACACTTTGAATAACACGTAATACCTATGTCTTGTTATTTGCTCTAAAAAGTACTGTAGACACACGAACTCATTACATTACTCCCAACACCAATTTTTGCTAGAACTCAGTTCAGTGGCAGCGACAAACACAAGCATGGGAGCACTCGTCAATTCAGGTATTTCGTAATTGAACATCTAGTACATCAATCCAAAACTAGGTATAGACTCTTAATGAAGAAAATTATAAAAAGAAAGAGACTGACAGGGAAAAAAAAAATCTATTGATATTAATATCGTGCACTGACTTCTCTCTGAACGATAGGCGACTTTATATCACAAAAAACAAGAGCATATGCCCAAAAAGATTTGTGCGAACCGATTCGCCATATTTTTCCCCAAAAGGTTTTAAGTGA
>BPLS01028686.1:0-28812 GCA_019656275.1 Rhododendron kiyosumense | reverse complement strand
ATTTATGCACCGGTTTAATCTTGCTTTGCTCAATATATAAAAATTTGTGGACAATAATTCTAAAATCTTATGTATTTTATTTTCTTGATCGCACTACACAAACAAATAAATGAAATTTTGTATGTAGTACTGCTTAGATAAAAGCCTACAAATGATCTTTCCTCCCCTCGGTTCAACATGCTCCCCCCTGAAAGTAGATTCTCTTCCATGAGATACATCCTTTCTTTCTCCTAGCTGTATAGAGCTTGTAGAGTTAATTTTCGAACACCACGTGTTAAAAAATTCAGGAGTCTCCATTAACAATTATAATTGTCTCTCTAAATTAAGACACCCATTAAATTCTATATGCGTGCAGCATAAACATTGGTGTTTACGCATACCCAATCACTAAATCTCCATTAATAAATCTGATATGGATACCATTTTTAACTTGTTAACTTGGTTTAAAAATAAATGAGGCCCACTCTAATTCTAGTTAACAAAAATAATTACAGAATAGAACAAAATACTTTCACCTTCATTCACAAACTCGGGAATTTGAGTATTGATTTTTCTTGCTTGTTCTCTCTACAGGATTTATTAGTAAGGGCAACACAGAGATTTTTATAAGTGGAAGAGTTGGATAACGGACAATACATATCTCAACACGGTTCACTTTGGAAATGAGCTTTTTCGGCCGAGTTTTCTTCATTCGTTAGTTATATTAGTCAAATTTTACCAATAATGCTCTTGGCGGTGGGGTTTTTTTTTTTATATTATTTTTTTAGTTTTTATTGTTACTCAGTTTTCATTTTTGATCATGAACTCTTCAATGACTCGGGCTCTGTTTGTTTTGATGTAATATGTTTTTTCAAAAAACAAACTTCAAACTTTTATTTTTTGGTATTTGGTTGGCACATGAAAATATTTCCAGAAATTGACAGATGTATGAGTAGGTCTTTGAAGGTGTGCTTATAAGTTCATTTGTTATAGTCTAAAAGTGTTTGTTTCTTCGTAGATTATTTCAGTGGATGCATTTTATCAAACACTCAACGGGCAAGGAAATAAAAGACTAATAATCTGTTGTTA
Source organism: Rhododendron kiyosumense (assembly GCA_019656275.1). NCBI lineage: Eukaryota > Viridiplantae > Streptophyta > Magnoliopsida > Ericales > Ericaceae > Rhododendron > Rhododendron kiyosumense. Next base: position 27,744 of record BPLS01028686.1, on the reverse strand, counting down.
GTTTTGTTAACCAGAATTATCAAACAGTAGCAATATGTAATTTGTTAACTAGAATTAGTAATCGAGTTAATTAAATATTCATCATTATCAACCATACCATATAAGTTTCCATCCCACCGACATTTTGGACTTATGTTTTCATCCTCTTATTTTTTGACTAAACAATTACAATGTTCCACATTCATCGGAACTCATCGAAGTACTGTTGATTGAATGATCACATGAGGAAAATCAAATGCCAAAAAAAGGGTCTGAGTGAGACCAGTAATCTCCTTTGCTGGCTATATCCCGATTTAAATTCTTGCTCGTGAAGGGAAGAAATTGCAAACTATCAAGCTCTCTGTTTTCTTTATACTAACCCCAACAATAGAATTACGCTCTACTTTCGCACACCTGAAGGTCTTGACCTGAGTCAAGTTTGTCACTTGTCCAAAGAACATGAAACTGCTTACAATTCAAAGGCCACAAATAGCTACCAAATAAGAACATACAAAGTAAAGTTGATCTTCACATTAGAGTCCTCATAAGTTCTTGTTTAAACATTAGACAACGTAACTCACAACTGTTTGATTGATATATGTCAACAAGCACATAAGAGATACAAACTCACCTAGTTTTCGTGCACTTACAATCATCAGGAGGGAGTGCACATTTGCATCGTCACAATGTCAATGACATTTGTGTAGAGGAAGAATATTCCACAGGTGATCTTGAGGGAGAAGACAAGAAAGGCTTAGGTGGGATTTGCAAAGACTCCAGGCTCCCCTCTAACATCTCCACCACCCGACTCATTGATGGTCGGTGTGAAGGATTAGTTTGTATGCACCATAGGCCAACGATTATCATCTTCCTTGCACTTGTGGCATTGGCCTCATCATCCATATTTCCATGCAATCCGAGTTCTTCATCTAGCTCAAGACGCTTGTATACCCAATGTGGAAAGTATATTTCACTCGAATGATCAACCTCGACACAAATGTTCTTTCTTACTCCAATCATTTCTAGAACCATCATTCCATAACTATACACATCAGACTTGTGCGAAACCCCACCAAAATGCCTACTAAATACTTCGGGGGCAATGTAGCCCACTGTTCCTCTAGCACCTGTCAACGATATTATACTCTCTTTTTGCGGGCATAGTTTAGCAAGGCCAAAATCAGATATCTTTGGGCAAAAGTCCTCATTTAGAAGAATATTATGAGGCTTTATGTCAAAATGCAAAATTCGTGTGTTGCAACCTCGGTGTAAGTACTCCAACCCTCGGGCAATACCAACCACAATTTGGTATAATGCTTCCCAACTCAACTGGAGATATGTCAAGGAACCACCATCATGTATGAATTTGTCAAGAGATCCGTTAGGCATGAACTCATATATGAGAGCTCTATGGCGACCCTCAAAACAGAACCCAAGAAGAGTCACAATATTTACATGAGAAGTTCTACTAATGGTCGCAACCTCGTTAATGAACTCTTCTCCATTGCCTTTCAACCCTTTCAGAACCTTCACTGCCACGAGGCAACCATTTTCTAATTTACCTTTGAAGACACTACCAAACCCTCCTTGACCTAGTTTAGTTCTAAAGGAGTTGGTAATTTTCTTAACGTCAGAATAAGGGTATCTTTTTGGAGAAAGAGACCCACAATTCTTTAGGAATGCCTCAATGTTTTGGTAGCTCTCTGTCTGAGTTTTCCAAAAGCATATGGATTCACTTCGTGCGGTTTTCTTAGTGATAATGCACAACAACAGAATTACCATAATCCCAATAGCAGGTACAGCTGAAGCACAATTCCCAAGAAATTGTAAGATAGCGGTAATATTGCTGGATAGGATATCTTCCTATTACTTGAAAACTTATAGAAGTATAATGGGAAGAGGAAAAGGAAATCTTGCCATCATGTAAACGAAAAAGTTAAGCTTATGAAGCACATGAATGATACCTGTCTCGAGAATCAATGCCAATCTCTGTCTTCCTGGAAAAATTGTCGAACATAAAAAATATTGATCAGATGAGTTTGGAAAGAGCGGGGATTTCTAGTGATTTTACTTTGCACATTTTGATTTTGAATAATAGAATGATCATTGGAATTCCCCAAGACGTTGACCTTAATGTAACCAGAATATTTTACTATATACAATACTAACTACGATGCTCAACTCTCGCACAACCTCTCTTGTACTCTCTTTATAGTAACCCTGTCCGGGCCTGGGTCTCCTCCTCCATAAAGACCCTCTTCTATAATTTTAGGTATCAAGTAAAACAGAAGACAATTCATAACTCACTACACCTCATAAAAAGATTTTATTGTTAAGGCATCCAACTCCAAACCAATTGGCTAAGATTGGAGAGGCCGTCCAGACTCATATACAAGTTTTTGGAGGAGATAATTAACCGATGTGAGGCAAAATTCCAACACACCCCCGCACGTGCGACCCCTAACTCGCACGTGGAGAGATAAACAAAGGATCCATAACACACGGATCACAATGAAACAAAGTGCAACTATGACACAAATAAAGGGGAAAAGCCTCCGAAAGTCTAGCTCCGATACCATGTTAAAATACACAATTGTTGAATAATAATCTAATATTTCATTCATTGTAGTTCTAGAATATATATATAGTACAAACATTTACAAGGAAAGAATAAGAATACAGGGAAACGTCCTATAATTAAGGAAGAAAATAAAAGTACTTACTGAATTAAGGATATTGACCATATCAAATCTTTAATTCTAGCATTATCAAATCCTTATTTCTAGTGCTTGATCCTAAATCCAAAGCGAAATATCACATTAGTAATCACGTGTCTTTCCAAAAACTATCCAAGTCATATGCGTCTTATGTACTACAGTTATCATCTGTTCCTATTCCTAGTAAAATGTAGGAAGCTTTAGAAGATGATAGATGGATTCAAGCCAAGGTAGAAGAAATGTCAACACTTGAAAAAAATTATACTTGGGAGCATGTGCCTCTACCGAAGGGAAAGAAGATTGTGGGATGTAGATGGGTGTTTACAGTCAAGCATAAGGCGGATGGGACCGTTGAAAGGTATAAAGCTCGGTTGGTTGCAAAAGGATACACAAAATCTTATGAGATTGACTATCAAGATACTTTTGCACCGATTTGCCAAACTTAATATAGTTAGAGTGCTTTTGTCTTTGGTAGCAAATAGGGATTGGCTACTTCTTCAATTTGATGTAAAAAATGTTTTCTTACATGGAGAGCTTACAGAAGAAATGTATATGGATCCTCCTCCGGGTATAGACAAGTACTCAAATATTACAGCGATGTGCAAACTCAAGAAGGCATTATATGGGTTAAAGGAATTTCCAAGAGCTTGGTTTGATAGATTCACCAAGTCTATAAAGAACTTTGGATATAAACAAAGCAACTAAGATCACACTTTGTTTTTAAAGCATCAAAAGGGTATAATTACTGCTTTAACTATCTATGTTGATGATATGGTACCTGATGATCAAGATGAAATTGAGAGCTTATAGCGACACTTGGCCTTGGAGTTTGAAAAGAAACAATTTGGAGACTTGAAGTACTTTCTTGGGATTGAGGTAGCTCGTTCAAAGAATGGTATTTTCTTATCTCAATGGAAATACATATATTCTTGATTTGTTAACTGAAACAGGTATGCTTGGATATAAGCCTGCAAATACTCCTATTAAACAAAATCATAAATTGTTCCACTGTTTGAATGCAACTTCTACTGATAAAGCAAGGTATCATAGACTTGTGGGGAAATTGATTTATTTGTCCCACACTAGGCCAGATATTGCTTATTCAGTATGTGTAGTGAGCTAGTTTATGCACGATCCTCGTAAACCTCACATGGATGCTGTGGAACATATATTGAAGTCTACTCCAGGTAAAGGATTATTGTTCTTCAAGAATAATCACTTGAAAGTAGAAGGTTACACTGATGCAGATTGGGCTGGTTCAGCTGATGACAGAAAATCTACGTCAGGATACTTTACTTTTGTAGGGGGAAAACTTGTGACTTGGAGGAGTAAAAGCTAAGTATAGAGGCATGGCTTTTGGAGTATGTTAGTTACTATGGTTGAGGAACTTGCTAATGGATTTGGGTGTTGACTCTCAGGATGCAATGAAGTTGTATTGTGATAACACTTCAGCTATAGAGATTGCTCATAATCCAGTTCAACACGATCGGATGAAGCATGTAGAAGTCGATAGACACTTCATTAAGAAAAAACTTGATACTGGGATAATGATTTTTCCGTTTGTGAAGTCTGAAGATAACCTAGCCGATGTTCTTACCAAAGCTGTAGCCAACAATGTTTTGTGTGACTCTTTAGACAAGTTAGACGTGTGATATCCACGCTAGCTCCAACTTGAAGGAGTGTCATGCCCTCAATTTTTAACATAAATATTAATACCATTTTAAATAAATCCTCACAATAGTACATACGGTACCCCAAATTATAATATAGTTTCTGAATCTCACGAATTTGTCAACAAATACAGTATTCCAAAATAGAGAAGATAGTGTAATGCAATTTGATTTACAAAAAAAAAACAAGTACTTCAGAAAATAACTTTAGCCTGTGATATCTGCATGCGCTTCACGCCCTCCAAGACTATATCCCTGTAGTGTACCTAAAAATGATAGGTTGAGCTACACTAGCCCATATTTTTAGATTACAGGGCAATCTCCTAAAAATTACTATAAATCGAGTTCTTAATATTTTTGAGCGATTCCAGTCCCAAAAGTTGCGTGATTGAACGAAGCTTAAAGGTCACGAAGGAACCCTTGTCAAATCTGCACTCCAAGGGTGGTTAAACAGGGGTTTACCGAGGCTACACAAATCTGTCGTGCAACATGACAGATTGACACACCTTCACTCAAACGATCAAAACTTTCCGAGTACTAAGAGTTTTAAGACAATTCTAGTGGCAAAGGAAAGCTAACTTCAAGATCTTCGAACAGATATAAAGTTTGTATAAAACGGACATCGGACGAGAAAGTTATGGCCATTCAAAGTGGGCTGAAACCCAGAAAACGAGACAAATTGCAGACCAGATTTCTAAAATCCACCATTAATTCAATTCTCAACGGTTTTGTGTGATTCAAGCGGCATTAGAACAGGCTCTAAGTGTACTCTATTTCATAAGTAGGAACCAAAATTCAATCATGAGTTTAAGAAGGCGTAAAACCCCAAAAAAACAAAGACCCTATTCTGTAGATTTTCGGAAATGGAACAAACAACCTCAAACAACGAAACAAAGCACATCTAGGTACATAAACACCGTATAAATGCATAACAAGAGTAAGAGATCCCTACCTCATGGGTTTTGAGCAAAACCCGACTGTTTGACCAAGTCAATCGACTTCCCACGTAGCCTAATCGTAATTTTTCTTGGATGGATAGGAAGCCCGCGCTCCGTATAACGACTTTAATTCTTGGGCTTTGCTCGGAATCACACTCTAAGTAGATGAAATCGAGGAGAGAAGTGGAGGGAGAGTTTCGGAGGGAGAGAGCCGAGAGAATAGAGAGAAAGAAAGGAAAAATAGAAAAGGGGAAAAAATGGTTTTTTCCCTGTACGCCCATATGCATATACATATATACTTATCACACTTTCACCCCTGCACTTGCAATTATGTCACATTGATCCCCTAATCTTATAACCGTGCCTTTATTCGAATTTCCACAATTTACGTCATCACTCGATAATTTTAACATTTCTTAAAAAAAAATACGGCCCTAAAACACGGGTCTCTACAAGGAGAGTGCTAGAAACACATTGTGAGAGTTAGGCAGTGACAAAAATATTATTAGTGAGTGTGGGCTTGGAGATAAACATTTTTCTATCTTATTGTACTCAATCAATCTAATGTAATTCTATTTTGTCTGTCGGGTGGGTATTGAGACCGATCCACATTAATTCTGTATTCTTTATTTTTTCTTGTGCTTGTTTAATTTTGTAGCATGCTTCCGTTGTGGAGGGGACTAAAAATCCCAACAAACATTTCTCTACTACGTTCTCGCAGAAACCTCGGCCGGGCCTCGGGTCTCATCCATAAAAGACCGTCAGAAATGGTTCTAAGTTTCCAGTAAAATACAAGACACCTCACAAAACCTCATAAAAGATTTTTTCGGAGAAAAAAATTTGATGTAATGAGTGGTAATCAGTAGAGATATAGATTAGGAAACTTCATGAAAACCATGTAGAGAGTAAATTTTATCTCAAAACTTGTAAAAGAACAAAGTTTTGTACTCTGCCAGTACCTCTTCTCTTGCAATGGAACTCTCCGGAGTCACGCCGACAATGGCCGCCATCATCGAGACACTCACGACATTCCGCTGCCAGATTGTATTTAACGGATAAGTAAGGAGTCAATAATGAGAATGGATCACTAAGATTTCGACCCTTAACTGATGACACCATTGGCAGTTGGAAAAACGCACAGTTTTTCGGAATACTTTCTTGAGTCGGAACTTGATCACGTGGTTGATTCGGATACGAATAGTAGACAGTGTACCCATGACAGCTTCTGCCCCTATAATCAGTGTAACTATTATTAGGGAAGCGCTTCTCTGTTTCCAGCTCAAGGTCAAGTTCAGTGTTGGTGACGCATTTGAAGAAGGTGATATTCGGGAAGATAGTGAAGGAAATTGAATGCTTATGAATATGCATATTTAGAGGATTGATGTAACTGGAAAAATCGCAATCGTTGGAATTGATCTGGGTTTCTAGTAGGGGGTCTTTAAGGCTTATGGTATCATCACTGAAACCAGTAATTTGATAAGATCTTCCCTCGCTCAATTTGACTCTTGGAACTGGTTCATCACAACTGACGCTAAACCACCCGCATAGGGGGTGTGTGTTGTTGGTAAAAGGGAATTTAAGCAGAGCAAGTTTTCCGCAGTTGAAGGAGGATGGACAAGAGCTAGAAGAGTGAAGAGTCAGCAGGTGAGAGACAAAAAAGAAAGCTAGTAAAAAAGAGGGAAAACCCATTTTTAATTCCCAATTTAGCACGACAGAACAAACCCCATATATAGTTTAAGAGGAACGAAATTCCCTGACCCTTTTATTTGGGACGGGGGTGAGATTCTTTATTGTAGTTGTAGAAAATGAGGGTTTTGCAAGAATCAATTAAGGAGCCAAACATAATTATTTAGATTTTAAGGTTGACACGCCAATTGACTTAGAAATGGTATAATAGGAGGAGGACTTGCTGAAGTCGTCGGAAAAAAGAGGGCATTTTGGGGGGTGGGACTGGGGGCTAATTTCTTCTTCTATATTGGAACGGTCGGTAGGAAAAAAGACTCCATTGATGAGTGGGAGTTTCCTGCTCTCCTTCCTCATTGACCCACTAACTCTTCTCTCTCTCTCTCTCTCTCATGTTTATTCAATTCTTCTATGCTTCGTGTCCAAAAATGTTTTGGATGGTTTGGATTAAAAATCAATTGTGATCAGTAAAATTTATTTTTGACTAGTCAAAATTGAAAACACATCTCTTCCATTGATTGCGCGAATGGATAGGTGAAATTGCGTGTATTCACAGCCCCGCCGTGGATAAGTTTCTCTCGTGGTATTTAGTCTTGCATAGGGTTTGGATTAAAAAGTTAAGTGACTTATTTTTTTGTTTTTATTCAAATCTTTTTTGCATTTTTTTGTTTTGCGTCAAATTTTTGTGACTTATTGATTCGTTTCGACAAGAGGAATCGGAAAAATAAGAAAATTTGATCGAAACTTCTGGTAATTTTAGTGTACAAGGGTAATTTGGTCATTTAAATGTACAAGGGTAATATAGTCATTTTAGTGTATATAGATTTTTTAGTCATTTTAAATTTTAATATATACGTAATTGGGTTAATGGGCGGGTCGGGTTTGATTTCAAATAAATGGGTTGGATTGGGTATGGGTAATTGGGTTCATAACTAATTGGGTCTAAATGGGTCAATGACCCATTAAAGACTCAACCCACTAATAACTTACCCAATTTGGTCCAAATCCGTCCATTTGACACCCATAATCGGAACTTCCCAAAGTCACATGGCCGTTGACCGTAATCTAGCAAGAATAGTTTACAATACAAAATACTAACTACGATGCTTAACTCTCGCACAACCTCTTTTGTACTCTCTACAATAATTCTAAGTGTCGAATAAAATACAAGACACTTCACTAGTCATAACACCTCATAAAAGATTTTATATTCATATATTAATCAAAATGCCAGTACCTCCTCTCTTGCATTGGAACTCTTGGGGGTCACGCAGACATTGGCCTCCATCATCGTGACACATGAGACATTGGTCTGACAAATGATATTCAACAGAAAAATCAGAGGTCAATAAGGAGAATATATCACTGGGATATTGAGGCGGATCTTGAACTGATGGCAGTTGGAAAGGGTAACAATGTGGTGGATGACTGCCTTGAGGCGGATCTTGATCAACTTGATCATTCAGATGTGAATAGTAAACCGTGTACCCTCCTCCACATCCTTCATAACGTCTATTGTGATTTCCATGGAAGTAATCATTTGCTTTCTGCTGAAGTTCAGGGCTGCTGGTGTTGCATTTGAAGATGGTGAGATTGGGGGATATAATTGTGAAGGAAACGGAAGGCGTATTATAGAAAGGAGGGATATAACTGGAAAAATTGCAATCTTTGGATTCGATAAGGATTTTTAGTGCTGTGTCATTAATTTTTATTGTACCGTGGGTTGTGTCGCTAAGTTGATAAGGTCTCCCCCCCCACATGACTTTTGGAACTGGTTCATCACAACTAACAGTACACAACCCATACTCGGAGCGCGTGTAGTTGGCTGAAGGGAATTTGATCGGATCAAGAGGTCTGCAGTCGAAGGAGGATGGACAAGAAGCAGAAGAGTGAATAACCAGCAGAGGAGAGACAAGAAGAAAAGCTAGTAAAAAAGAGGGGAAACCCATTTTTAATTCCCAATTTAGCACGACAGGAACAAACCCCATAGTTTAAGAGGAACCAAATTCCCTGACTCTTTTATTTGGGAGGGGGTGAGATTCTTTTAGTAGAAATGAAAGAGCCAAACATAATTGTTTAGATTATAAGGTTGATACGCCAGTTGACTTGGAAATGCTGTAACTTGCAGAAGTCGTCGGAAAAAAGAGGAGTCATTCTACGGGCACATTATTTGGGGTACACCATTTGCACACAATATTGCATGAGATTCACTTTAGATTCTCTCACACAAATGATCGAAGTCGTTCAATTCATTAATTTAAATTATCTTTTTATAGATGTCTTTAAAAAATCAGCACAATTGAATATCGGTAAGGGCTTGATCGATTTTTCGCTCAATTTCTCTTATCAAAAAATTGAGCAAAGATCTGATCAAGCCAATACCAATATCTGACTGAGCTGATTCTTTACATGGGTTCTTAAAAATAGATTATAAATAAATTTTAATGGCTTCGATTATTTGTATGAGACTGCGAGATGGGCCGCACAACACCATGCACATCATGTGTACCCCAAATGGTATAAATAAATTCAAGGTGAAAGTACAAAAACACCCCCTCAACTATCTCTGATTCTCGTAAACACCCCCTCACATTTAAAAGCGCCCATGGAGACCCCCTCAACTACTGGAAACGAAAAAAAAGCTAACTCCGTTAACGGAATGGAGGAAATGACCAAGATACCATTCTATTATACCCTTAAAGCAAAATTTAAAAAAAAAAATCCTAAAATCATTGACAAAACCGCACCTGAGAGAGAGAGAGAGAGAGAGAGAGAGATGAACGGTGGGCCGCCATAAACGCCGGCATCCCGAGCCGGACCGGGAAATCATGCCGCCTGCGGTGGATCAACCAGCTCAGCCCCAACACCACCGCACCTCTGCCACTACCGCCTCTCGTTCCTCGACCAAGTCATTCCCCTGATTCCCCCAGTCTTCATGCCTCTCCTCCTCTTCTACCCCTAAACCACCGCCGCCTCCAGCTTCACTCAACAACACAAATCCAACAACCTCAAAACCTCCCTCTCCTAGACCCTAACAAAGTTCTACCCACTCTCCGGTCGCATCGTAAACAACGTCCATGTAGACTGCTCCGACGCCGGGGTCCCCTACACCGAGGCCCGGTCCCACTATCGACCGTTGGACCTCATTTCCGACCCGAGCACTTCCGAGTTCATTAAGTTTCTTCCTTGCGAATTTGGAGATGTTGGAGATGTACCGTTGGCGATGTGGCGTCGCCGTGGCTGGATGGGGTCGAGCTGTTCCCGACGAGGGAGATGGCCGTGTTTAATCTCAAAACTGGGATGTGGATTGTTGAAGGGCATTTTTGTCCAAAAAATGCCCAATTTGCTGACATGTGACCTCCCAGCAAACAGTTCTGAGACGGAAGGGTGTTACTTGGGTAACGGGAATACGTGAGGGGGTCTCCATGGGCGCTTTTAAATGTGAGGGAGTGTTTACGAGAATCAGAGATAGTTGAGGGGGTGTTTATATACTTTCACCTAAATTCAAACATAACATCAAATACAACATCTCACATACATATAGGACCCACATGCACTATTATGTATGGACCCCACATGTATGTGAGAAATTGTGTTTAGTGTTATATTTGTAGCACTTTTGTATATTTATAGTGTGTGTATATATATATTGGAAAAAAGGAAGGCTTTTTGGGGGGTGAGGGGCTGAGGGTCAGTAGCAAAAAAGAGTACTCCATTGAGAAGGAGTTTCCTGCTCTCCTTCCTCATTGACCCAACACCACGATATCGACCTTGATCCATTGACTCTTCTCTCTCTCTCTCTCTCTCTCTCTCTCTCAAAATCAATCAATGAGTTTGTAACTTGAATCCCACTGTAAAGCCAAAGGAAGGAGTCTATTGCATGTGGAAAAATCTGGTTTATCGATGAAACGCGCAAAACAACATATGAGAAGTCTTGATCTGATTGAGACAGTGCATATACTCTGGACAAAAGAAGGAAAAATTAGGAGAGAGATCCTAAGGTGAGGTGATGGGAGTCAAGGTCATAGAAAAATCACTTGCCAAATTGATTCACAACCATATGTTTCTGATTCAAATCTCTTGGGCTTTTCTTCGCGGCGGCCGATAATCTGATGACTCGTTCGAGCATAGCGTAGCTTATTTTAGAAGTCCGAATTTAGAATGAATTGATAAATCATTTTTCAACTTTCTTTAGGATAATGCAAGAAAATAATAATAAGATAGTAGTAAATTATTGATTTGGTATCTTTTTGGCGTAGTTCTATAAATAGATTACTGATTTAAATTATTTCACGTTCAATGCTATTCATTTGGTTTAAATAATGTGCATGATCTACAAAGTCAACGTTGCTATCAAATTTGCAATAAAAGATAACTGTAATATTATTTGAAAGTAATTTTACCTCATTGGTGAGTGGTGAACATAGATTTGTAAGAAACAATGTTAAATTATGACTGGCTAGCTAGCGGATACAGTGTACTTGCTCTTAGACAGTCAAAAATTGGCTAGCTTGATATGTAGATTTGGAAAAAATTGCGTTCATCAAGAAGCATTCTCTACTTTGTGTCGAGTTTTTTGGCCTGACTCAAATTTGGTTTTGTACTTCAAAGCTTTTTGTTGATATTGTTTCTTTGTTGATTTTGGAGTTAGACTTGATAATATTTTCTTGGACTCGAACTGAATGGCAATGTGCTCATATCAGTGGCTATACTTTAAAGTTCCTGGAAGCCAGGGAAGATGGAAAGGAAATTGATTCAGAATAGAGGCCTTTTGATCCCTTTAAGAGAATACGCTTCCTATCTATCTTCAAAAACCTCTCAATTAAAGGAAATGTTGTCCTTCTTAAATATATATATTGTCTTGTCTTCCATAAAAAAATCCAATATGTTCCAATGAAAATCGTCACTTAAAAGTTAACTATAGATACAACATTTGTATATATACAAATCTATTGATATTAGTATTGTGCTCTGACTTCTCTCTGAACAATAGTCCACTTTATATCGTGCATATGCCCAAAAAGATTTGTGCAAACCTATTCGCCACAATTTTCTGCAGAAGATTTTAAGTGAATTTATTTATGCACCGGTTTAATCTTGCTTTGCTCAATATATAAAAATTTGTGGACAATAATTCTAAAATCTTATGTATTTTATTTTCTTGATCGCACTACACAAACAAATAAATGAAATTTTGTATGTAGTACTGCTTAGATAAAAGCCTACAAATGATCTTTCCTCCCCTCGGTTCAACATGCTCCCCCCTGAAAGTAGATTCTCTTCCATGAGATACATCCTTTCTTTCTCCTAGCTGTATAGAGCTTGTAGAGTTAATTTTCGAACACCACGTGTTAAAAAATTCAGGAGTCTCCATTAACAATTATAATTGTCTCTCTAAATTAAGACACCCATTAAATTCTATATGCGTGCAGCATAAACATTGGTGTTTACGCATACCCAATCACTAAATCTCCATTAATAAATCTGATATGGATACCATTTTTAACTTGTTAACTTGGTTTAAAAATAAATGAGGCCCACTCTAATTCTAGTTAACAAAAATAATTACAGAATAGAACAAAATACTTTCACCTTCATTCACAAACTCGGGAATTTGAGTATTGATTTTTCTTGCTTGTTCTCTCTACAGGATTTATTAGTAAGGGCAACACAGAGATTTTTATAAGTGGAAGAGTTGGATAACGGACAATACATATCTCAACACGGTTCACTTTGGAAATGAGCTTTTTCGGCCGAGTTTTCTTCATTCGTTAGTTATATTAGTCAAATTTTACCAATAATGCTCTTGGCGGTGGGGTTTTTTTTTTTATATTATTTTTTTAGTTTTTATTGTTACTCAGTTTTCATTTTTGATCATGAACTCTTCAATGACTCGGGCTCTGTTTGTTTTGATGTAATATGTTTTTTCAAAAAACAAACTTCAAACTTTTATTTTTTGGTATTTGGTTGGCACATGAAAATATTTCCAGAAATTGACAGATGTATGAGTAGGTCTTTGAAGGTGTGCTTATAAGTTCATTTGTTATAGTCTAAAAGTGTTTGTTTCTTCGTAGATTATTTCAGTGGATGCATTTTATCAAACACTCAACGGGCAAGGAAATAAAAGACTAATAATCTGTTGTTAGTTTTGTTAACCAGAATTATCAAACAGTAGCAATATGTAATTTGTTAACTAGAATTAGTAATCGAGTTAATTAAATATTCATCATTATCAACCATACCATATAAGTTTCCATCCCACCGACATTTTGGACTTATGTTTTCATCCTCTTATTTTTTGACTAAACAATTACAATGTTCCACATTCATCGGAACTCATCGAAGTACTGTTGATTGAATGATCACATGAGGAAAATCAAATGCCAAAAAAAGGGTCTGAGTGAGACCAGTAATCTCCTTTGCTGGCTATATCCCGATTTAAATTCTTGCTCGTGAAGGGAAGAAATTGCAAACTATCAAGCTCTCTGTTTTCTTTATACTAACCCCAACAATAGAATTACGCTCTACTTTCGCACACCTGAAGGTCTTGACCTGAGTCAAGTTTGTCACTTGTCCAAAGAACATGAAACTGCTTACAATTCAAAGGCCACAAATAGCTACCAAATAAGAACATACAAAGTAAAGTTGATCTTCACATTAGAGTCCTCATAAGTTCTTGTTTAAACATTAGACAACGTAACTCACAACTGTTTGATTGATATATGTCAACAAGCACATAAGAGATACAAACTCACCTAGTTTTCGTGCACTTACAATCATCAGGAGGGAGTGCACATTTGCATCGTCACAATGTCAATGACATTTGTGTAGAGGAAGAATATTCCACAGGTGATCTTGAGGGAGAAGACAAGAAAGGCTTAGGTGGGATTTGCAAAGACTCCAGGCTCCCCTCTAACATCTCCACCACCCGACTCATTGATGGTCGGTGTGAAGGATTAGTTTGTATGCACCATAGGCCAACGATTATCATCTTCCTTGCACTTGTGGCATTGGCCTCATCATCCATATTTCCATGCAATCCGAGTTCTTCATCTAGCTCAAGACGCTTGTATACCCAATGTGGAAAGTATATTTCACTCGAATGATCAACCTCGACACAAATGTTCTTTCTTACTCCAATCATTTCTAGAACCATCATTCCATAACTATACACATCAGACTTGTGCGAAACCCCACCAAAATGCCTACTAAATACTTCGGGGGCAATGTAGCCCACTGTTCCTCTAGCACCTGTCAACGATATTATACTCTCTTTTTGCGGGCATAGTTTAGCAAGGCCAAAATCAGATATCTTTGGGCAAAAGTCCTCATTTAGAAGAATATTATGAGGCTTTATGTCAAAATGCAAAATTCGTGTGTTGCAACCTCGGTGTAAGTACTCCAACCCTCGGGCAATACCAACCACAATTTGGTATAATGCTTCCCAACTCAACTGGAGATATGTCAAGGAACCACCATCATGTATGAATTTGTCAAGAGATCCGTTAGGCATGAACTCATATATGAGAGCTCTATGGCGACCCTCAAAACAGAACCCAAGAAGAGTCACAATATTTACATGAGAAGTTCTACTAATGGTCGCAACCTCGTTAATGAACTCTTCTCCATTGCCTTTCAACCCTTTCAGAACCTTCACTGCCACGAGGCAACCATTTTCTAATTTACCTTTGAAGACACTACCAAACCCTCCTTGACCTAGTTTAGTTCTAAAGGAGTTGGTAATTTTCTTAACGTCAGAATAAGGGTATCTTTTTGGAGAAAGAGACCCACAATTCTTTAGGAATGCCTCAATGTTTTGGTAGCTCTCTGTCTGAGTTTTCCAAAAGCATATGGATTCACTTCGTGCGGTTTTCTTAGTGATAATGCACAACAACAGAATTACCATAATCCCAATAGCAGGTACAGCTGAAGCACAATTCCCAAGAAATTGTAAGATAGCGGTAATATTGCTGGATAGGATATCTTCCTATTACTTGAAAACTTATAGAAGTATAATGGGAAGAGGAAAAGGAAATCTTGCCATCATGTAAACGAAAAAGTTAAGCTTATGAAGCACATGAATGATACCTGTCTCGAGAATCAATGCCAATCTCTGTCTTCCTGGAAAAATTGTCGAACATAAAAAATATTGATCAGATGAGTTTGGAAAGAGCGGGGATTTCTAGTGATTTTACTTTGCACATTTTGATTTTGAATAATAGAATGATCATTGGAATTCCCCAAGACGTTGACCTTAATGTAACCAGAATATTTTACTATATACAATACTAACTACGATGCTCAACTCTCGCACAACCTCTCTTGTACTCTCTTTATAGTAACCCTGTCCGGGCCTGGGTCTCCTCCTCCATAAAGACCCTCTTCTATAATTTTAGGTATCAAGTAAAACAGAAGACAATTCATAACTCACTACACCTCATAAAAAGATTTTATTGTTAAGGCATCCAACTCCAAACCAATTGGCTAAGATTGGAGAGGCCGTCCAGACTCATATACAAGTTTTTGGAGGAGATAATTAACCGATGTGAGGCAAAATTCCAACACACCCCCGCACGTGCGACCCCTAACTCGCACGTGGAGAGATAAACAAAGGATCCATAACACACGGATCACAATGAAACAAAGTGCAACTATGACACAAATAAAGGGGAAAAGCCTCCGAAAGTCTAGCTCCGATACCATGTTAAAATACACAATTGTTGAATAATAATCTAATATTTCATTCATTGTAGTTCTAGAATATATATATAGTACAAACATTTACAAGGAAAGAATAAGAATACAGGGAAACGTCCTATAATTAAGGAAGAAAATAAAAGTACTTACTGAATTAAGGATATTGACCATATCAAATCTTTAATTCTAGCATTATCAAATCCTTATTTCTAGTGCTTGATCCTAAATCCAAAGCGAAATATCACATTAGTAATCACGTGTCTTTCCAAAAACTATCCAAGTCATATGCGTCTTATGTACTACAGTTATCATCTGTTCCTATTCCTAGTAAAATGTAGGAAGCTTTAGAAGATGATAGATGGATTCAAGCCAAGGTAGAAGAAATGTCAACACTTGAAAAAAATTATACTTGGGAGCATGTGCCTCTACCGAAGGGAAAGAAGATTGTGGGATGTAGATGGGTGTTTACAGTCAAGCATAAGGCGGATGGGACCGTTGAAAGGTATAAAGCTCGGTTGGTTGCAAAAGGATACACAAAATCTTATGAGATTGACTATCAAGATACTTTTGCACCGATTTGCCAAACTTAATATAGTTAGAGTGCTTTTGTCTTTGGTAGCAAATAGGGATTGGCTACTTCTTCAATTTGATGTAAAAAATGTTTTCTTACATGGAGAGCTTACAGAAGAAATGTATATGGATCCTCCTCCGGGTATAGACAAGTACTCAAATATTACAGCGATGTGCAAACTCAAGAAGGCATTATATGGGTTAAAGGAATTTCCAAGAGCTTGGTTTGATAGATTCACCAAGTCTATAAAGAACTTTGGATATAAACAAAGCAACTAAGATCACACTTTGTTTTTAAAGCATCAAAAGGGTATAATTACTGCTTTAACTATCTATGTTGATGATATGGTACCTGATGATCAAGATGAAATTGAGAGCTTATAGCGACACTTGGCCTTGGAGTTTGAAAAGAAACAATTTGGAGACTTGAAGTACTTTCTTGGGATTGAGGTAGCTCGTTCAAAGAATGGTATTTTCTTATCTCAATGGAAATACATATATTCTTGATTTGTTAACTGAAACAGGTATGCTTGGATATAAGCCTGCAAATACTCCTATTAAACAAAATCATAAATTGTTCCACTGTTTGAATGCAACTTCTACTGATAAAGCAAGGTATCATAGACTTGTGGGGAAATTGATTTATTTGTCCCACACTAGGCCAGATATTGCTTATTCAGTATGTGTAGTGAGCTAGTTTATGCACGATCCTCGTAAACCTCACATGGATGCTGTGGAACATATATTGAAGTCTACTCCAGGTAAAGGATTATTGTTCTTCAAGAATAATCACTTGAAAGTAGAAGGTTACACTGATGCAGATTGGGCTGGTTCAGCTGATGACAGAAAATCTACGTCAGGATACTTTACTTTTGTAGGGGGAAAACTTGTGACTTGGAGGAGTAAAAGCTAAGTATAGAGGCATGGCTTTTGGAGTATGTTAGTTACTATGGTTGAGGAACTTGCTAATGGATTTGGGTGTTGACTCTCAGGATGCAATGAAGTTGTATTGTGATAACACTTCAGCTATAGAGATTGCTCATAATCCAGTTCAACACGATCGGATGAAGCATGTAGAAGTCGATAGACACTTCATTAAGAAAAAACTTGATACTGGGATAATGATTTTTCCGTTTGTGAAGTCTGAAGATAACCTAGCCGATGTTCTTACCAAAGCTGTAGCCAACAATGTTTTGTGTGACTCTTTAGACAAGTTAGACGTGTGATATCCACGCTAGCTCCAACTTGAAGGAGTGTCATGCCCTCAATTTTTAACATAAATATTAATACCATTTTAAATAAATCCTCACAATAGTACATACGGTACCCCAAATTATAATATAGTTTCTGAATCTCACGAATTTGTCAACAAATACAGTATTCCAAAATAGAGAAGATAGTGTAATGCAATTTGATTTACAAAAAAAAAACAAGTACTTCAGAAAATAACTTTAGCCTGTGATATCTGCATGCGCTTCACGCCCTCCAAGACTATATCCCTGTAGTGTACCTAAAAATGATAGGTTGAGCTACACTAGCCCATATTTTTAGATTACAGGGCAATCTCCTAAAAATTACTATAAATCGAGTTCTTAATATTTTTGAGCGATTCCAGTCCCAAAAGTTGCGTGATTGAACGAAGCTTAAAGGTCACGAAGGAACCCTTGTCAAATCTGCACTCCAAGGGTGGTTAAACAGGGGTTTACCGAGGCTACACAAATCTGTCGTGCAACATGACAGATTGACACACCTTCACTCAAACGATCAAAACTTTCCGAGTACTAAGAGTTTTAAGACAATTCTAGTGGCAAAGGAAAGCTAACTTCAAGATCTTCGAACAGATATAAAGTTTGTATAAAACGGACATCGGACGAGAAAGTTATGGCCATTCAAAGTGGGCTGAAACCCAGAAAACGAGACAAATTGCAGACCAGATTTCTAAAATCCACCATTAATTCAATTCTCAACGGTTTTGTGTGATTCAAGCGGCATTAGAACAGGCTCTAAGTGTACTCTATTTCATAAGTAGGAACCAAAATTCAATCATGAGTTTAAGAAGGCGTAAAACCCCAAAAAAACAAAGACCCTATTCTGTAGATTTTCGGAAATGGAACAAACAACCTCAAACAACGAAACAAAGCACATCTAGGTACATAAACACCGTATAAATGCATAACAAGAGTAAGAGATCCCTACCTCATGGGTTTTGAGCAAAACCCGACTGTTTGACCAAGTCAATCGACTTCCCACGTAGCCTAATCGTAATTTTTCTTGGATGGATAGGAAGCCCGCGCTCCGTATAACGACTTTAATTCTTGGGCTTTGCTCGGAATCACACTCTAAGTAGATGAAATCGAGGAGAGAAGTGGAGGGAGAGTTTCGGAGGGAGAGAGCCGAGAGAATAGAGAGAAAGAAAGGAAAAATAGAAAAGGGGAAAAAATGGTTTTTTCCCTGTACGCCCATATGCATATACATATATACTTATCACACTTTCACCCCTGCACTTGCAATTATGTCACATTGATCCCCTAATCTTATAACCGTGCCTTTATTCGAATTTCCACAATTTACGTCATCACTCGATAATTTTAACATTTCTTAAAAAAAAATACGGCCCTAAAACACGGGTCTCTACAAGGAGAGTGCTAGAAACACATTGTGAGAGTTAGGCAGTGACAAAAATATTATTAGTGAGTGTGGGCTTGGAGATAAACATTTTTCTATCTTATTGTACTCAATCAATCTAATGTAATTCTATTTTGTCTGTCGGGTGGGTATTGAGACCGATCCACATTAATTCTGTATTCTTTATTTTTTCTTGTGCTTGTTTAATTTTGTAGCATGCTTCCGTTGTGGAGGGGACTAAAAATCCCAACAAACATTTCTCTACTACGTTCTCGCAGAAACCTCGGCCGGGCCTCGGGTCTCATCCATAAAAGACCGTCAGAAATGGTTCTAAGTTTCCAGTAAAATACAAGACACCTCACAAAACCTCATAAAAGATTTTTTCGGAGAAAAAAATTTGATGTAATGAGTGGTAATCAGTAGAGATATAGATTAGGAAACTTCATGAAAACCATGTAGAGAGTAAATTTTATCTCAAAACTTGTAAAAGAACAAAGTTTTGTACTCTGCCAGTACCTCTTCTCTTGCAATGGAACTCTCCGGAGTCACGCCGACAATGGCCGCCATCATCGAGACACTCACGACATTCCGCTGCCAGATTGTATTTAACGGATAAGTAAGGAGTCAATAATGAGAATGGATCACTAAGATTTCGACCCTTAACTGATGACACCATTGGCAGTTGGAAAAACGCACAGTTTTTCGGAATACTTTCTTGAGTCGGAACTTGATCACGTGGTTGATTCGGATACGAATAGTAGACAGTGTACCCATGACAGCTTCTGCCCCTATAATCAGTGTAACTATTATTAGGGAAGCGCTTCTCTGTTTCCAGCTCAAGGTCAAGTTCAGTGTTGGTGACGCATTTGAAGAAGGTGATATTCGGGAAGATAGTGAAGGAAATTGAATGCTTATGAATATGCATATTTAGAGGATTGATGTAACTGGAAAAATCGCAATCGTTGGAATTGATCTGGGTTTCTAGTAGGGGGTCTTTAAGGCTTATGGTATCATCACTGAAACCAGTAATTTGATAAGATCTTCCCTCGCTCAATTTGACTCTTGGAACTGGTTCATCACAACTGACGCTAAACCACCCGCATAGGGGGTGTGTGTTGTTGGTAAAAGGGAATTTAAGCAGAGCAAGTTTTCCGCAGTTGAAGGAGGATGGACAAGAGCTAGAAGAGTGAAGAGTCAGCAGGTGAGAGACAAAAAAGAAAGCTAGTAAAAAAGAGGGAAAACCCATTTTTAATTCCCAATTTAGCACGACAGAACAAACCCCATATATAGTTTAAGAGGAACGAAATTCCCTGACCCTTTTATTTGGGACGGGGGTGAGATTCTTTATTGTAGTTGTAGAAAATGAGGGTTTTGCAAGAATCAATTAAGGAGCCAAACATAATTATTTAGATTTTAAGGTTGACACGCCAATTGACTTAGAAATGGTATAATAGGAGGAGGACTTGCTGAAGTCGTCGGAAAAAAGAGGGCATTTTGGGGGGTGGGACTGGGGGCTAATTTCTTCTTCTATATTGGAACGGTCGGTAGGAAAAAAGACTCCATTGATGAGTGGGAGTTTCCTGCTCTCCTTCCTCATTGACCCACTAACTCTTCTCTCTCTCTCTCTCTCTCATGTTTATTCAATTCTTCTATGCTTCGTGTCCAAAAATGTTTTGGATGGTTTGGATTAAAAATCAATTGTGATCAGTAAAATTTATTTTTGACTAGTCAAAATTGAAAACACATCTCTTCCATTGATTGCGCGAATGGATAGGTGAAATTGCGTGTATTCACAGCCCCGCCGTGGATAAGTTTCTCTCGTGGTATTTAGTCTTGCATAGGGTTTGGATTAAAAAGTTAAGTGACTTATTTTTTTGTTTTTATTCAAATCTTTTTTGCATTTTTTTGTTTTGCGTCAAATTTTTGTGACTTATTGATTCGTTTCGACAAGAGGAATCGGAAAAATAAGAAAATTTGATCGAAACTTCTGGTAATTTTAGTGTACAAGGGTAATTTGGTCATTTAAATGTACAAGGGTAATATAGTCATTTTAGTGTATATAGATTTTTTAGTCATTTTAAATTTTAATATATACGTAATTGGGTTAATGGGCGGGTCGGGTTTGATTTCAAATAAATGGGTTGGATTGGGTATGGGTAATTGGGTTCATAACTAATTGGGTCTAAATGGGTCAATGACCCATTAAAGACTCAACCCACTAATAACTTACCCAATTTGGTCCAAATCCGTCCATTTGACACCCATAATCGGAACTTCCCAAAGTCACATGGCCGTTGACCGTAATCTAGCAAGAATAGTTTACAATACAAAATACTAACTACGATGCTTAACTCTCGCACAACCTCTTTTGTACTCTCTACAATAATTCTAAGTGTCGAATAAAATACAAGACACTTCACTAGTCATAACACCTCATAAAAGATTTTATATTCATATATTAATCAAAATGCCAGTACCTCCTCTCTTGCATTGGAACTCTTGGGGGTCACGCAGACATTGGCCTCCATCATCGTGACACATGAGACATTGGTCTGACAAATGATATTCAACAGAAAAATCAGAGGTCAATAAGGAGAATATATCACTGGGATATTGAGGCGGATCTTGAACTGATGGCAGTTGGAAAGGGTAACAATGTGGTGGATGACTGCCTTGAGGCGGATCTTGATCAACTTGATCATTCAGATGTGAATAGTAAACCGTGTACCCTCCTCCACATCCTTCATAACGTCTATTGTGATTTCCATGGAAGTAATCATTTGCTTTCTGCTGAAGTTCAGGGCTGCTGGTGTTGCATTTGAAGATGGTGAGATTGGGGGATATAATTGTGAAGGAAACGGAAGGCGTATTATAGAAAGGAGGGATATAACTGGAAAAATTGCAATCTTTGGATTCGATAAGGATTTTTAGTGCTGTGTCATTAATTTTTATTGTACCGTGGGTTGTGTCGCTAAGTTGATAAGGTCTCCCCCCCCACATGACTTTTGGAACTGGTTCATCACAACTAACAGTACACAACCCATACTCGGAGCGCGTGTAGTTGGCTGAAGGGAATTTGATCGGATCAAGAGGTCTGCAGTCGAAGGAGGATGGACAAGAAGCAGAAGAGTGAATAACCAGCAGAGGAGAGACAAGAAGAAAAGCTAGTAAAAAAGAGGGGAAACCCATTTTTAATTCCCAATTTAGCACGACAGGAACAAACCCCATAGTTTAAGAGGAACCAAATTCCCTGACTCTTTTATTTGGGAGGGGGTGAGATTCTTTTAGTAGAAATGAAAGAGCCAAACATAATTGTTTAGATTATAAGGTTGATACGCCAGTTGACTTGGAAATGCTGTAACTTGCAGAAGTCGTCGGAAAAAAGAGGAGTCATTCTACGGGCACATTATTTGGGGTACACCATTTGCACACAATATTGCATGAGATTCACTTTAGATTCTCTCACACAAATGATCGAAGTCGTTCAATTCATTAATTTAAATTATCTTTTTATAGATGTCTTTAAAAAATCAGCACAATTGAATATCGGTAAGGGCTTGATCGATTTTTCGCTCAATTTCTCTTATCAAAAAATTGAGCAAAGATCTGATCAAGCCAATACCAATATCTGACTGAGCTGATTCTTTACATGGGTTCTTAAAAATAGATTATAAATAAATTTTAATGGCTTCGATTATTTGTATGAGACTGCGAGATGGGCCGCACAACACCATGCACATCATGTGTACCCCAAATGGTATAAATAAATTCAAGGTGAAAGTACAAAAACACCCCCTCAACTATCTCTGATTCTCGTAAACACCCCCTCACATTTAAAAGCGCCCATGGAGACCCCCTCAACTACTGGAAACGAAAAAAAAGCTAACTCCGTTAACGGAATGGAGGAAATGACCAAGATACCATTCTATTATACCCTTAAAGCAAAATTTAAAAAAAAAAATCCTAAAATCATTGACAAAACCGCACCTGAGAGAGAGAGAGAGAGAGAGAGAGAGATGAACGGTGGGCCGCCATAAACGCCGGCATCCCGAGCCGGACCGGGAAATCATGCCGCCTGCGGTGGATCAACCAGCTCAGCCCCAACACCACCGCACCTCTGCCACTACCGCCTCTCGTTCCTCGACCAAGTCATTCCCCTGATTCCCCCAGTCTTCATGCCTCTCCTCCTCTTCTACCCCTAAACCACCGCCGCCTCCAGCTTCACTCAACAACACAAATCCAACAACCTCAAAACCTCCCTCTCCTAGACCCTAACAAAGTTCTACCCACTCTCCGGTCGCATCGTAAACAACGTCCATGTAGACTGCTCCGACGCCGGGGTCCCCTACACCGAGGCCCGGTCCCACTATCGACCGTTGGACCTCATTTCCGACCCGAGCACTTCCGAGTTCATTAAGTTTCTTCCTTGCGAATTTGGAGATGTTGGAGATGTACCGTTGGCGATGTGGCGTCGCCGTGGCTGGATGGGGTCGAGCTGTTCCCGACGAGGGAGATGGCCGTGTTTAATCTCAAAACTGGGATGTGGATTGTTGAAGGGCATTTTTGTCCAAAAAATGCCCAATTTGCTGACATGTGACCTCCCAGCAAACAGTTCTGAGACGGAAGGGTGTTACTTGGGTAACGGGAATACGTGAGGGGGTCTCCATGGGCGCTTTTAAATGTGAGGGAGTGTTTACGAGAATCAGAGATAGTTGAGGGGGTGTTTATATACTTTCACCTAAATTCAAACATAACATCAAATACAACATCTCACATACATATAGGACCCACATGCACTATTATGTATGGACCCCACATGTATGTGAGAAATTGTGTTTAGTGTTATATTTGTAGCACTTTTGTATATTTATAGTGTGTGTATATATATATTGGAAAAAAGGAAGGCTTTTTGGGGGGTGAGGGGCTGAGGGTCAGTAGCAAAAAAGAGTACTCCATTGAGAAGGAGTTTCCTGCTCTCCTTCCTCATTGACCCAACACCACGATATCGACCTTGATCCATTGACTCTTCTCTCTCTCTCTCTCTCTCTCTCTCTCTCAAAATCAATCAATGAGTTTGTAACTTGAATCCCACTGTAAAGCCAAAGGAAGGAGTCTATTGCATGTGGAAAAATCTGGTTTATCGATGAAACGCGCAAAACAACATATGAGAAGTCTTGATCTGATTGAGACAGTGCATATACTCTGGACAAAAGAAGGAAAAATTAGGAGAGAGATCCTAAGGTGAGGTGATGGGAGTCAAGGTCATAGAAAAATCACTTGCCAAATTGATTCACAACCATATGTTTCTGATTCAAATCTCTTGGGCTTTTCTTCGCGGCGGCCGATAATCTGATGACTCGTTCGAGCATAGCGTAGCTTATTTTAGAAGTCCGAATTTAGAATGAATTGATAAATCATTTTTCAACTTTCTTTAGGATAATGCAAGAAAATAATAATAAGATAGTAGTAAATTATTGATTTGGTATCTTTTTGGCGTAGTTCTATAAATAGATTACTGATTTAAATTATTTCACGTTCAATGCTATTCATTTGGTTTAAATAATGTGCATGATCTACAAAGTCAACGTTGCTATCAAATTTGCAATAAAAGATAACTGTAATATTATTTGAAAGTAATTTTACCTCATTGGTGAGTGGTGAACATAGATTTGTAAGAAACAATGTTAAATTATGACTGGCTAGCTAGCGGATACAGTGTACTTGCTCTTAGACAGTCAAAAATTGGCTAGCTTGATATGTAGATTTGGAAAAAATTGCGTTCATCAAGAAGCATTCTCTACTTTGTGTCGAGTTTTTTGGCCTGACTCAAATTTGGTTTTGTACTTCAAAGCTTTTTGTTGATATTGTTTCTTTGTTGATTTTGGAGTTAGACTTGATAATATTTTCTTGGACTCGAACTGAATGGCAATGTGCTCATATCAGTGGCTATACTTTAAAGTTCCTGGAAGCCAGGGAAGATGGAAAGGAAATTGATTCAGAATAGAGGCCTTTTGATCCCTTTAAGAGAATACGCTTCCTATCTATCTTCAAAAACCTCTCAATTAAAGGAAATGTTGTCCTTCTTAAATATATATATTGTCTTGTCTTCCATAAAAAAATCCAATATGTTCCAATGAAAATCGTCACTTAAAAGGTTACTATAGATACTGCATTTGTATAGATACAAATCTATTGATATCAGTATTGTGTTCTGACTTCTCTCTGAATGATAGTACTTTATATTGAGCATATGCTCGAAATGATTTGTGCAAACCTATTCGCCACAATTTTCTGCGGAAGATTTTAAGTGAATTTATTTATGCACCGGTTTAATCTGGCTTTGCTCAATATATAAAAATTTGTGGACAATAATTGTAAAATTTTATGTATTTTATTTTATTGATCGTACAACTCAAAAAAATAAATGAAATTATGGAGTTATGATAATTTTTGAACTGCTTAATAGAGTTCGTAGAGTTAAGGTAATTTTTGAACATCATGTGTTAAAAAATTCTGGAGTCGCCTTTAGCAATTATAATTGTCTCTCTAAAGACACCCATTAAATTTTATTAATAGGTGCAACGCAAGTTTTTTATAAGTGGAAGAGTTGGATAACGGATGTCGGACCGCTTTTCCACCTTCTCTCCTAAAACCAATTGGTGGTAGGAAGGGCTTCAATTAAGTCTTTTTTGGCATTCGATATCGCACTTGCAGGTCTGTTTTTAGAGCGGTCGCAGGGAGTGGCATTATGTAACCAAATCCATGAAGGCACTTCGGGCCCAATAATCCCTCTCTCACGATGATGCTCCCGCGACTCAAACCCATGACTTCCCGGCTTTGATACCATTTGTCGGACCGCTTTTCCACCATCTCTCCTAAAACCAATTGGTGTTAGCAAAGGTTTCAATTAATTCTTTTATGGCATTCGATATCGCACCCGCAAGTCTATTTTTAGAGCGGTCGCAGAGAGTGACATTGTGTAACTAAATCTATAGGGGCACTCCGGGGCCAACAATCCCTCTCTCACGATGACGCTCCCGCGACTTGAACCCATGACTTCTGGCTTTGATACCACTTGTCGGACTGCTTTTCCACCATCTCTCCTCAAACCAATTGGTGGTAGGAAGGGTTTTAATTAAGTCTTTTATGGCATTCGACATCGCACCTGCAAGTCTGTTTTTAGAGCGGTCGCAGGAAATGGCATTGTGTAACCAAATCCATGGAGGCACTCCGGGTTCAACAATCCCTCCCTCACGATGACGCTCCCGCGACTCGAACCCATGACTTTCTGGCTCTAATACCACTTGTCGGACCGCTTTTCCACCATCTCTCCTAAAACCAATTGGTGGTAGGAAGGGATTCAATTAAGTCTTTTATGGCATTCGACATCGCACCCGCAGGTCTATTTTTAGAGTGGTCGCAGGGAGTGGCATTGTGTAACCAAATCCATAAGGGCACTCCGGGCCCAATAACAGACAACACACATCTCAACGCGAATCACTTTGGAATGAGCTTTTTTGGCCGAGTTTTCTTCAATTAATTTTACTAATCATGTTCTTGGAGGAGGATTTTTGTGTGTGTGTGTGTGTTACTCAGTTGTCGTTTTTGAAATCTTCAACGACTCAATGAGTAGGTCTTTGAAGGTATGCTTATATGATTAGTTCATGTGTTAACGTCTAAAAGTGTAAGTGTTTGTTTCTTGGAAGATTATTTTGGTGGATGCATTTTATCAAACACTCAATGGGCAAGGAAAAAAAATAAGGTTCCATTACCTGGAGTTAGAGAAAAGACTAATAATTTGTTGTTATGTTTGTAACCAGAATTATCAAACAGTAGTAGTAATCTTTAATTAGTTTTGTTAACTAGAATTAAAGTGGGCCCATTTATTTTTAACCCACGTTAAGTTAAAAATGATGATATCCATATCAGATTTGTTAATGTTTTTAATGAATCGATGAGGTGTCAATTGTTGATTGGATATGCGTAAATATAGGTGTTTACGCTGCACGCATATAGAATTAGTTTAAATGACACCGATTAGTCCAAATTTGACACTTGTTATGAAATCTAGGCCGTTGATTCAACCTCTTATTGTTGAATCTCACGGAGTTGCACACCTACAGGCTGGACGATTATTCAAGGGTAAATTGGAGTTGCAAATGCAAGCCCATGAAAACAAGTATACTGATACAATCAAGTAGCAAACAATGCGTTTGGGACTTAGTTGATCACATAATCTTTCAAAATATTCTTCGCTTTCGCATTCAATCCTTGTGTTACGTTTGCGCTCTCGATTCTCGCACATACAAATTTTATTTGTTTGGTGGAGTTTTGATAGATGCTTTCATGCTTTCGCACTCTCACCCACATGAACATTATGTGACTTTGGTTTGGGGCAATATCTTTCTTTCAGCAAGTAAGCTTTCTGAGCTTGCCCATGAGTTACACTTAATTTGAAACCTGAGAAACAATCACCGAGGCTCCAGGAGTTCCATTAACTGAAAGGGGTAGACATCGATACAGAAACATTCCTAAGATTCATGAAAACTAAACTTCAGGATAAATCATCAGGGGTGGGTACATCATGTGCATTTATACTTGTTGTCATTGACTAAACAAAGTTCCAGACTCATCCGAACTCGTCAAAGTACTAGCTGTTGATCGATCGAGTGATGACATAAGGAAATGCTTTTGAAAACAAGGTAGATTATTTGAAGCAAGTTAAGGTCTAAAGTGATACGATAATTACTGGCAAGAAGGATTGAATTGAGACCAAAGTTTGCTATGTTAGTTCTATATTCATTAAGTGTGGCTCACATGACTTGTCATCTTATTATTATATTTATGTATTATATTTATTAAAAC
>BPLS01028685.1:0-18938 GCA_019656275.1 Rhododendron kiyosumense | reverse complement strand
GGGGTGGGGTGGGGTGGGGTGGGGTAGTATTGGAAGGATTGAGGGTAGTATTGGAACATTTTATTACTTTTGAATTAATTTCAATAAAAAAATTAACGGAACTTAACAGAACTCTAACGGAAGGGGTGTACGGGTAAAGTAGAGATAACGGAGGGGGTCTAGCCGTAGCGAATTTCGGGGGAGGGGGTGACCGTGAAAAACGGATAACGTTGGAGGGGTGTCTCGGTAAATAACCCTAGTTTTTATAGGCAAAAGTGTAAAAGGATTAAAATAAATATTAATAATTAGTTTTTTGTTTCAAGCAATAACAACTTGTCTTGTTTCACTTTCACTTTAAAAAAAAATATGGTACTAACATTTTCTACTATTTCACTTTCGGTTTAAAAATAAATGTAACATTTTGCATCAGCAAAAAGTAGATGCAAATCCAACATTAAAAAAAAAAGAAAAAGATAAATACAAAAAGAATACTCGATCCTATGATCTTTGAAGTTTATGGGAGGTAACAAGCTTGTAGAGCGAGAGAATGTGGATTTGAAAATTGGGTTAAACTAGATTGGTGTTTTCTACCTCAGTTAGAACACCTAAAATCTATAAAATAAAATAAAATAGTACAAATTTTGATATTTATTAGGAGATGCTCTACCCCTTTACGTGGAATTTTTCGGTCCGTCGAAAAAGGACCCATCAAATCAAACCTTTAAACGACTAGCTATATATAGCTTCATAGGGTTCCCCTTAAGGTCGGTACCACACAAAAAACAAAAAAAAAAAATGAAAAGAGTTTACTTTTGGCTGCGCACCAAGAGATTCTGCTACTGTGTTTGACGCTTCTGCAAATGGAAGTCACCCAAGGTGCTCAATCTCATTGCGCAATTCCAATGGTGCATAGCCAAATCTGGCTTTTGGTTTGGTCCCATTCCCATTAGTGTTACTTTTAGAACAGAGACAAGTAACAAGATCGATTCACTTTAAGCAGGTTTCTTTGTTTCGAGAAGTTTTTGAGTGCAAATAGGGTATAGGTACCCGAATGCGTATCCGAGGCATCCAAACGTGCTTTGGAGGCCAGGATTTTAGAAGGAAAAAGAGAGGAAAGAGAGTGGTTGGCTGAGGGGGGAGAGATGATCAGCTTAGCTCATGTTGACGACAAGTGACAACAGGTCCTTGATAGTAAGAAATGGGTTGGCTAGTAAAGTCAAGCTCATTTGGCCAACCCATTTCTGGGGGTCTTTCTCAAGTTCACTTGCAACTTTTATCGGATCTTATTTCACTCACTTATCTCAATATAATTGTGCTTTTGAAATTATTCTAACAATTCAACATAGGTTTCAGTATGGTTGTTATTCTTAACAAGCTCTAAAAAATGAATAGTTCCAATTATTAAAGTGACTCCGGAAAAAGCACACAAAATGTGCTTAACTGGACGATCTTGTCCACTGCACAGGAGATGATCTGTTTTCCATATTGTAGGGCTTGGGCTAACTATTTTCCCTTGAAAAAAAGATCCAATGAATCGATTAATTAGTAATTGATGAACGCATTCAATTCTTGGTCTAAAATCTCTAGGACTAAAAGTTTGAACCAAGACAAATGTTTCAATTAGGTTTCTCTGTATGTTGGATGCAAGTCTCACACAAAGTGTGTAATGTTCATCTACTTTCTTAGGGTTGTTTCACATATCTTTTTTTAATTTTTTTTTTGTCTTTATTCAAAAAAGATTCCGCATTTGTTAATTTTGTGTGAAATTTTTGTTGATTATCGGTTCATCTCGATAAGAGGAATTGAAAAAGTAATCTATGACTCTAACCCAAAAATAATATGGGAAACATCTAAGATACAATAAATTCCAAAAATCCCAATCCAGCTTTTTGGACTTTATCTTCCTATTTCATAAAATATTAGGGTAAAAGTCATAATTGTTTACTTTTCTATTCTTCTTAGCGAGACAAACCAATAACTTACAACAACAAAAAATAACTTGACTCAAAACTATCAAATGAGATTTTTTTTTTTTTGAATAACGACAAAAAACCAAAGAAACCCCAAAAAACTAAGTGGAACAAGCCCTTAAGTAAGCAAACAAACTTAATAAATTATCGATTAACGATTTGACATCTGAGGTTTTGAACAAAGTGAGACTACAACACTTAGAATTTTTTTGTGTATATGTTCAAACGAGGGCTAGACAAATAGCCTTCAGCCCAAAGATGAACCCGGGTTTGATTTTTTACTCATGTTTAGCCCAGCCCAGTATCAAACAAATCAGCATTGGCGGTGTTTGGGCAAGACAAATACTCGGACTCTCGGCCCCGTTTGATAACAGTGATAGATGGATGGGATTCGTAAGGAGATGGGATTAGGATTGGGATTTGTAAGGAGATGGGATTAGTAATGAGATGAGATTGATAATGAGTATGTTTGTTTGGGATGAGATTAGATGATGGGATTATTAATTTCTTGTTTGTTTGAGATGGAATTAGATGATGGGATTGGATTGATAGAAGAAATTGGTAATGAGAAGGGATTGATAGTGAGGAGAGGATGGGTTGGGATTATTAATACCAAGTCCTATGGGGTATTGCTAATACCCCCTAATACCCGGCTTAGACATCCCAAGGGACTAATAGTCCGGACCTTTTTTTGTTACCAAACAAAGAATTGCTACTCCCATGGGATTAGTAGTCCAATCCCAACCTCCAAACCCATTATCAAACGGGGCCTCAGAGTGTACCCAGCCCAACCCATGCATGCACCCTCTACATTTGTGTTGGATTCGAGTTGTGTTAATGTGTCGTGTCTGTAACTTGCGTCCCTAGTACCACACATGCACGCAGTGGATACAAAGGTGTTGCTTTAAAACGGAATTGAGTTGGGGTGTAGTGTCAAGAAAATCTATAACCTAAAATTGATGGACGCAAGTCGCATTATACACGAGTAAAAAAGAGATTTGAGCTCATGTTTCCCTATTACCAAACGAAATGGGGCGAATCCTCACAACCTAGGTTCAGTTGGATGACCGGAATCTTCAGTAGGAATAGGAATGTGATTACTAGGAATGAAATTCCTAGAAATACAATACTTGAAGTAATTTCATTTCAGTGTTTGGATTAATTCAGTAATCTTATGCAAGAATCAATTATTTTGGAAATTTATCAAAGTCAGTATATCTTTTTTTTTATTGATTGAGTCAAGAATCTAAGATTCTCATGGGGTAAGGGAAGAATCAGATTCCCACTCAATTTGGTGATGTGATTCTTGGTCAGATGTATCATTTCTCAGAAAAGGGGAGACTTCAAAAAGGGAAAAAATTCTTTCGTTCTTGATAGTTATTTACAACATCAGTGGATAGTAGCATACTCCGGATCAAAATTGTAAAATCCTGATTTTTCGTTAATAAGATTAATAGGGTTAATTTAACAATTGCTGGAAAAAAATTAGATAAAATTATTTAAACTATCCTATTATTTTGAAACTAACTACTCCCCATTTATCTCTCTCCACTCCCTACAATCTCTTGCTCCTATTTTCCAACGTTAAATCTCTCTCTCTCTCTCTCTCTCTATTTGCATCTTCCTTACGGATTATCTCTTCTCCTCGCATGCAGAATTTTCTCCCTTCAGTGACGTTTGATCTCCTGTGTTTGCGAACTTCCGTTACCGTGCTAGAATCATCAACGAAAAGGTAGGACTACAAAAACCTAACTTTTACTAGACTTTACTGCTTACGTGTATTAATTATATCGTGAAGAGAAGTGGGAGATGATTAATTAGTAGATATATAGTGGGGATTTGAATGGGTAATGAACCGTTTCCATGTAAGAGTTCGAAACATCGTGAAAATGGTTAACTTGCACGCTATTCTGTTTGATAAATTTCGGACCTTTTGAGTTGGATTCAGGAAAAACTTATAACACAAAAGTTGTAGATCATAAAAAATTAAGCAGTTTCGATATAAAATTTATCTAAATCAGAGTTTGGGAGAATTAGTTATGATTTTTGAAAGTTCAATCGCAGCGCTGTCTCGAGACAGATTAGTCACGCTGCTTCGGGCCCATTTTTACTCCGTTAGACGACGGATTTGGATTTTTAGTAAAACACGGAAGTTGTAGATAATTTAATTCTAAGGGACTTTCATACATAAATTGTCTCAAATAGAGGTCGGGAGAATTTAATACAATTTTTCGAAGTTGACTGAACTGTGCAGATTCGGGACATATTATGTTTTTACTTCAAACCTGTTTTGACCCCGGCCGCTTAAGTTGATAACTAGACTTTGCATAAGACAGAAATTTTGTTTCAAATTTGATTATCTATATCCCTGTCGAGTTTCGTGATTTATAGAGTTAATTTGCTATTTTTAGTGGGCTAAAGTTGATAAGTCACTTTTAGCTTACGTGAGAATCAATCACTTGTTATTGTTTCCTACTTGATAAACTGTTGAACTTACATGATATTGGTACCCATGTGATGCATGATCCCATATTGTCGAGACTGTTATGTTGACTTATTAATTAAGATAGTGGATACAATTTGTGATTGTATGCGTTGGGACGTTTCTATCCGGTATAGGTCTTGAGATAATTATCACGAATATTCCCAGAGGTTTCGCTAGCCTAAAGGATTGTTTATTCGTGGATGGAAACTGATGCCGGATAGTGAGATGGTTTGAATTGGTTATCCGGTATGGGTCTTGAGCCAATTATTGCAAATATTCCCAGAGGCATGGTTGGCCTAACGAATTGTCTATTTGTGGATGGGAACCGATGCCGAATAATGTGGTGGAATGACTTGAGATTACTAATTAAATTGTGGGTTGTGAACCCTAAGAATTGAGATTGAAATGGTGAAATCTAATGTGTTGGATCTTGAAGAAATGAAATTATCTACTTGTGAATGTTATTGCTTAGATTATTGTTCTTCGCACTTGTGTGTTTTAAAATGTTCTTACTTGATACATGAGTAAATTTTAGTAAAGGGGTGGCTTTGGGTGCCCTACTGAGTGTTTATCGCTCATGATGCTTCTTTTTGTGGCTCTGACATTTTACGCTAGGTATTGAGGGTAACGAAAGATACAATGAGCCACCTGCAGAATATGAGGCGACAGAACAAGATGGAGATGGATTGTCGGAGCCATGGCTCTACCTGTAGATCGTCGCTAGATGGCTCTGTGTTTTAATTAAAGTTATACTTTTGTAAAGTTACAAGTTTTCAAACAATATCTTATTTGGATAAATTTCAATTGTAATAAGTCAGTTAAATTTTATTACCGTTCGAATTTGGAGATATGAAATTTTAATTATTAATAAAGTTGACATTTTTCTTCTAATGAAATGGAAATTGAATTCTTAACGTACCCAATTTTTGGGGCGCTACAGAAATCATGGGGAGTACTGCTTGATCATTTCTACTAATTGTTGGCCCCAATACGAATTCTAGAATCACAATCCTATTCCTGTCTCTCCCAAACATGGGAATCCTAAGAATGTGGCATCACATTCAAATTCCTGTTCTTTCCAAACGTCGGAATCATGAAAATGGAAGTATGGTGTCACATTCTCATTCATCCTCAAAATTCCTGTCATCCAAACTGAGCCTAAACTTTTAAGCAAATGAACCCCTTGCAATCAGGATAAAATAGTGGAGTACTTGATATGAATGATATTTTCCCTCGTAAACGTAACTTCTTCGGAGTAGCAATGAAAAGGTTAATGCTTAGGGCACAAACTGCCGACTTCGGATCCCATGTCCCAGGTCTCCGTCCCAATGCTCAACAGACATCTCTCTCTCTCTCTCTCTCTCTCTCTCTCTCTCTCAATATATATACATATACCCTATCGATACACGCATAATATACTCGCATATGTTTTCCAATACAGATCGTTGTTCTAATAATCCACACTAGATAAACTTTTACCACTTCGTTCGCAAATTCTGGAGAAGCAAACAAGGGGCTGTTCCATCGGGTTTCCAATTTCGTGAATTAGGCTTTCGTTACTTCTACTTGGGGCTTGTGGGAGCCGAGTGAGATGGGGGCAGCGATCAGGGAGGTGACTATTTGCCTGGAGGAATGGTGCATTCACGGTGGAGAAGCGATTGGGTGTGGTGTAACTTTTTGGTTTCGGGTAGGAGGGACACGTGTCCGAGCACTAGGTCAGAGGATCCGAAGCCCGAACTGCAACGGCTCGGTAGCACAAAAACCCGTCATTTCTTGGACTCGTTACTTACTCAACTAGCTCTACAAAGCAAAGATAAAAGTGACTCAAAGGAGACCAGTGGAAAATAATCAAATTCTCCCGAAACAATATGCTTGTCTTCGCCTAGTATAATTCGCGAGGATCTGAGTCTAAAATACAGAAAAACAATACAAGAGAAAATAATTTACTTGATCAGGCTTCTTTTTCTCACAACAAGAAGCTTCAGTTCCAATCACTCATAGTTTGCAAGAAACTGTCGCCCCTGACGCAGAGTAATCTTTCCCACCCAACCTTGGTATAGCTTGGTCTGGTTTAGTCAAGGAGTGCCTCGTTGGAGCTTTATCGAATGGCTTGCTATTCTAGGTAGGCTATCCACCGGAGACAGGTTGTTTAGTTGGGGTGTAGCTTGAGCCCTCAGTGTGTGCTATGCATGGATGATGTGGAGTCACATGATCATCTCTTTTTTGCTTGCCACTTCTCTTTTGACATATGGAAGCAAATTTTGACTCGTAATGGTATTCACAGGGCTGTCTTGCCTTTATCTCAAAGAGTTGTTTGGGCTGTGCAGAGTTATGCAGGTAAAGGGTTTAGAAACACCATTTACAAGCTGTCTTTGGCTGCTTCTGTGTACTTCTTATGGAAGGAACGTAACACCAGGATTTTCCAGGGCAGGTCCAGGAGTGTTACTGAGGTTACTCATGAGATTTTTGATGCTATTCGTGCCAAGCTCAGTTCTTGGAGTACGGTGAAGTTCAATGCCCAAAATAGGGGGTTGTGTGAGGATTGGCTCCTTGATTCTCGAATTTTTGGGATAAATAATTGTAAATAGCGAGATTTTGTTTTCTTTGGTGTTGGTGTATAGTTAGGCCAGGGGCATGCCCTTGTGAGTTTTTGTAGCTTCTTGCGCAGTTTTTTTGGTGAAATAAATTTTACTTACCAAAAAAAAAAAAATCTTTCCATTCAGCAGGGCTGGCAAAAGGTAACCAACCGTTCAACTAGCATCGGCAGAAACAAAAACTTGATTTAGTACAAGTCAGACACTATCAACGTTTCGTAAACTGATACTCCAGTACGTAAGAGAAGCACAACCATTTGAGTTCACTCGACTGCTCGTTGCCAAGCATAATAACGTACGAGAATCTGAGTCTGAATCACAAAGTAGTGTTACAAGAGAAAATAACTTACTTGACAGTCAAAATGGAATAGGCTCTTTTTGCCAGACCACTAAGCTTCAGTTCCATTCGCTTGTAGGTTGCAACAAATCCATCACCTTTAATGATAAAGTGACCTTTCCACTCAGCAGGGCTGGCAAAAGGTACTAGTCCACATATCATCGGCAGAAGCAGAAGCACAACCGCGTAGCAAAAAAAATCGCCTAATCCAGTACGGAAACATTGTCTTCTCCATTGCACCCCGTGAGACACACTAATGGACCCATAGAGGACGTGAAACAAATCTGAGGTACGAACACTTGAAAAGAAATGCAAAAGGCATAGTACTTCCCAATACAAGAGCCAGTGGTATCCACTCCCTCCCAATGTATCTATGCAAAGCTTGCCAGCAAAACCACAGGCAACTCCTAGCATGAGGATGAATGTGACTGGCATTGTTTGACCTGAACGGACGACCGTAGGAGAAGTAAATAAGTGATTGCCAAGATCATGAACAAGCCGAATATTACATGGCTCAAAACTTGAAGACAACATGATATGAACCGTAGTCCTGAATTGAATGATGACACGTGCTTTGGGACCCACCATGAATTGGATTCCTGAAACGGAACAATAACAAGGAGGACTAATCTAAGCACCTAAATGCATAAAAGAGGAAAAGGAAATAGCCAGACTTAGACTATCAATTAGGCACCCATCTTTGGCAACTACCTGAGACCCTCCTCCAACCTATTCCAAAAGTATTACTTTTCTCTTAAAACCTTTTGATTACAAAGAACTTGAAATTAGAAAAGTAAAGAGCTGTTATCTTATGTATTTGATTCATTTTATTTTTCCCAGATTGGCAATATCACCAACATTTTGGCTATTGGAAAGCAGGTGAATCATTAAATCAAAAAATATGGTATTTTGCCACAATTTCCAAAAAACATATCTCCATTTTTCTTATCCAGGCAATATTGGGATCCAGGATTTCTGAAACGAAGAAATTCTAAAGCCCCCTTTAGAATCAACGGTGTGTTTACTGTTCCTTCCCTTCCACACATCCCTTTGCAAATCCCCAGGACTTTCATAGAATAAGCATTTTTTATTCTGGTTGTGTTCAAAACTTGGTAGCACAAAGCGGAGGAGGCCGCGTAAGAACATATGGACCATCCCAAGGTTAGAAGCGTCTTAACACCATCCCAAGGTTATTCTTGATATCTTAACAAGAATAAATATCAGAGATTATCAGATTGTGTTTAGTAAATGCATATATCCAATAGGACGATCCTGCAACTAAGGTTCAAAAGCAGCAGGTAGTTTATGATCCACAGGTTTACCACAGACACAACTCCACTTTAATAGTTATTACTTATTATTGGGATTTGCTGATGGTAATGTCCAAATAACTAATTGAGAACAATATGGTGCCGTAACTTCACTAAGAAAATGGAGATGCCATAATTTATCGCAGATAGTAAAGTCAATAGTGTTAGGCATATAATGAGCTATTCGATCAATGAAAAGCCAGAACAAGGATATAGTACTTACCTCGGAAGGCATACAGGATGCAGTAGCTTCAGTTATCCTGCTGTGTGAATAAACATACGTTCCGTATCCAATTGATGCCAACATGATGAGCAAGCCAGCAACAAGACAGTCTGTGCACTTTTTAAGCAGCTCAGCATGTCTTGTTTCTTCTAATTCAGTTTTGAATTTCTCAGCTTTAAAGGACACCCTTTTTGTACCCATAGATAATTTACACCTCTCCAAGAAATTTAAATCAGAGTGGAGAGAGAGCTGTTTCTCTTTCATCTGCAATTTTTTCATGGTGAGACCAATCTCAAACGTCTTGAGGTCGTTAGAACGAGTTTGCTCAATCACAGATCTCTCAAAAGTACTAAACATAGACTGGTTTACTGAAGAACTTGAAACACAAGCCAACTGTTGGTTAATTTCACCACCATTCAAAGCCAGCTCCCGGTTTAGTAAACCTGATCTTGTATTTTGCTCCGTCTCTCCTAGAATGCCAAAATGCTCCTCGGAACTGATAGTGGGCCCAACAGCTTCTGGCTGACAAGATCTTACACCGGAAGTGCATGTAAGACAGTGTTTGTCGTTGCGAGACACTTGAGCAGTCATGTCTGAAAAATAATTGCTTTCTCTGTTTAAATGTCTTTGGTGTTCTCTGTCGCTTTGAGAAGACTCATTAATTAATCTAAGAGTCATCAAGGTGCTCTGGAAGGACTTCTCAAAGTTCTTCACAAACGAATCAAACTTGTGACCAAAGACCTGTTCACTCATTACAAAAGGAAGCAAAAAATAATTACACAAAATGTGAGTTTAGCATATTCGACTTGTTGTTTGGTAAGGTTACTGTAAAATGAACCTTAACTTGACAACCAGTCAACAGACGAGTCAGCATTTAAGGTCTGGCTTACATTGGCTAAAGATTCTCTAACAGCCAAAGTGCAGATCTGCAAG
Source organism: Rhododendron kiyosumense (assembly GCA_019656275.1). Taxonomy (NCBI): domain Eukaryota; kingdom Viridiplantae; phylum Streptophyta; class Magnoliopsida; order Ericales; family Ericaceae; genus Rhododendron; species Rhododendron kiyosumense. The sequence continues at coordinate 9,107 of BPLS01028685.1, read as the reverse complement.
AGAGAGATTAAATTTCAACACTCAACACACGTTTTTCTAAAGCTGACAAAAATGTGCAACGTAAATAAAAGGAAATTTGTGACCCCACCCCACCATCATTGGTGGGTTTTGCCTCGCAATGCACGAAGGCTCAGTTTGGATGGAAGATATCGAGGAATGGAAATGTAATACCATATCCACAAGATTGCCGCGCTTGGAATAGACTGGATTAGGAATATGATTCTTAATGACATACAGTAGCATGTATCACAAACTACGTGGGAATCTCATCCCTCCCCTGCCGCATGGTAATCCTAGATTCCTGGCATAATACTTTAAAAAAGAAAATAACTTTCCAAGAGCAATGTATCCTAGATAAGACCACTAGAAAAATTCAACCATCGTAATAGAATTACTTCAGGTATTGATTTGCTAGGAATATGATTCTTGGCAACCAATTCCCGTTCCTACCCAGGATTTTGAGCATCCAAACATAGCCCAAGTGTTTCAAGAACCCAAGTGAGAAACACCAGGATGATCCGCAAAACAATACGTATACAACGTAATTTCAACACTCGCTGCAATTTGGGAAAATTGGTGTGCCATGCCAAGACATAACATTGAAGGGAGAACCTTTGTCCATCACTGCACGGAACCATTAGTGTGAGGATAAAGACTCCACAACAGAGTAGGTGTAGCAAAGAGAAGTAGAGAAGTACCTCAGAAAGATGATCAACTGCAATTGCTCCCCCTGTAGCATTCTTCCTTTCCAAAACCTGTGATCAACATTCACCACAGCCATGTTAGTAAGGAAAGCAAATGTAATATTAAACATCAACTGAACAGGAACAAGATCCTACACAACAAGGTCTAAATTAACAACAATGCTTCTTTCTGGTTGATAAGTATGGCAGAATACAAACAACAAACATATTGTGTAGCCAAAATCTAATTATAAAAGTGAAGAACTGATTTCAAAATAAACATACATCATGGGTCAGTGCCGCCACTCCAATAGGAGTAGAAGTTAGAACACAAGACTAAGTAACCAAAGGTTGGGTAGACACTGCACAGAATGTTTTTCTTCCTTGGGAACTTAAGGTATAAGCGCGTGAAGAGTTAGGTTCGCATGTTCTGAGTGTATATCCTTGAGTCTATAATCGTTACCATCGTTGGCTAATTCTTTCTAATATGACGATTGAGGTGTGGTGGTGCAAGTATCGCTTCCATCACATAGAGGTCTAAATCCCTTTGAGTTCTTGTACTAACCCTGAGCAGGCTTGTAGGAACTGAACTTTTTTTCCCCTGTTGCGTCCATCTTGACCTAGTTAAAATTTACATGAGCTTGAGTTACTCGTGTAAATAGGAAAGCTAGAGCACATTCAAGCCCATTACAAGGTTTTCACTTTAATCCCACATTCTTCTTCAATCTACTTTGGCTTTGTTACAAGTGTTTCGAATCTACTGTTATGTGAGAATAGGGTGTTGAATTACCTCTTTCTTCGCCTCTAATCAAGGATACACCTTTCGACTTTATCATGCTGATTCAAACTTTGTTTAGAAAAGAAAGAGATTATTCCCTAAGTGCTTTGCTTGTCAGTGCTTGGCCCCTCTTTAGGGCCCTAGACTGAGACATAAAACACTCAATTTCAATTCTCCTATTTATTGCTTCTCCTACGTGGTTCATTGGTTCTAGACAATTTGCTTTGAAAACATGAGAGCTGAAAAGACAGTAGTAATCCTCTCTTAATCTATATTGTATAACCTCAACCATTTGTACTACCATGGCGGAAATACCTCAAAATTACAATCTTGATTCCTATATACTAGATACGAATCGCAAAGCATTGCCTTAGCTTTTTTTTTGTTTTTCTTTTTGGTCACTGGAAGCTTTTTAAAATCAAGTACAAATTACAGGTAAGCAAAGTCGTCAACTACTATTATACAATTTGACTGTAATTCCAAAGACCTTGAATCTCCATGGTCCATAGTATACATCAATAGATTAGTTTTCCAATCAACTCATCATCCATTGCACAGATTCATGTGATCAAGACGAATATATACTATTCTTTTATTCTTAATATAAAAGCATACCCTCAGTAACGCATAGATGGAAACCAAAAGGTGCTCAGTGAAGTAAATTAATTTCCATTTCCATTATATAAGCAGAGAAATCACAGTTAAGAAATGGGAATTCACAAGTGAAAGGCAATCCAAAATCTCTACTTCTGCTGTTCTGCATCAAATAAAAGCCGGAGTACCCATCCGGCTATATGGGGTAAATCTCAAATGTAGATGTTAGCCTTGGAAGGTTGGTCAGAGGAATGTAGTTATATGGTTTCCAAAATCCAATTTTTTCTCCATTAAGCTCATTACCATCATATGCCACGGGAACTGCTTTTATCTTTCTCTTATTCAAACTTCATAGACAATGGGACGAATTGATGTTGAAATTTGCCAAGGACAAATGGTCAAATGCAATATTCCCAAAGTTCTAGTACCATTAACTGGAATATGGAGGGAGTTATGAAAGTAACATAGCCTTATTTCTTCAAATTTATTCTTCGTTCTAGTAATTCTTTCTATTTGCATAACGACTATAATACCATACCCTCTTCAGAACTTCCCGAAAATCCAACTGCTCACCAACTTAATAGACTTACTTTTATACTCGAAGACCTAATTTGGAAGCCACAAAAACATTTTAAAAATAGCTGTACAATAAAGACTACTACAACCTAACCCTCTTATGGTCTCAGGTTCAAAACCTCTTATTGGACCTCCGCAAGTGGGTGGTGGGATTGGTCACCCAAGATTAGTCGAGATGCCCGTAAGCTGGCCCCGGACATCTGAGTTACCCAAAAAACTTTGCAGAACACTTTCAGAAACTATTTTGGACATGGAAAAAAACCCAATATTGCTCATATCTTACTATTATTTGTTTCAACAGGAACCCTTTTCCTGAATACGAAGAACATCTTCCAAGTATCTTTTTTTTTTAAAAAAAAAAACAGGATCTTTTCCAACAGAATATTACAGAAAACAAAATTTGGGAAAATAAATGTCAATCAAACAAGTTTGGGATGTCTACTTAGGAATCTTCCATGAAACAGAATATTAAGGCCGCGTGTCTAATAAACTAAATAGACACCTTACTTTACACACCAAAAGCTAATTTTTATCCTTTTATCTAGAAAAGTGCGAACTTTACAATTGAAAACAAACACAGGGCAGAGAAATCCCGATCAGTTACACATAAACGCGCATACATAAATTCATACAACACCAATAGTTATAATGACAAAAACAAAAGTAGCAAAATAGATCTTGCCTGAGCGACAACTGCGGCAATGGACATTCCCAGAAGAAAAGCCAACGCCTTGACATCGCCCTCCTTCTGCCGAGCCGATGAAGACTTTAGGGTTTCGTAACTGAACCCCTCTATGCACCGGATGCGAGGAGGAACAATACGACGACGTTGAGGACGACGACGCCTTGGATCCGTCTACAGAGAGCTTTTTCTTGTTTTTGAGTTTTTTGGGTTGATGTGGAGGTGGGTTTTGAGGGTGGCGGGATGGAGGTGGTTTGGGTGGAATCGGCGGCGGTGGGTGGGAGTGGTTTGTGGGTGGGGGAGTGGAGGGGTCCAGGGAAGGTGGAGCGGCGTCTATGGGTGGGAGTGGTTTGTGGGTCGGGGAGTAGTTAGCCCACCGAATGGACTATAAAACAGTCAAAGGCTTGGGGCAGTATGGAAAGTAAAGAGCTTAATTTTGAGGCTCGGAGAACATACGCTAGAGTAGCGAGTTTAAATCTCCATTGAAAGGCTTTAAAGCCTTCACTAGAGTAGCGAGTTTAAATCCCCATTGAACGGCCTTCGCTATAAGGCTTTCCACTTCAGGCTCTTGGTTGAACGGCCGAGAATTATACACGGCGCTACAGTACCACGACAACACAGACGAGGCACTATTTCCCTATTGACGGGGCATAGTTTCGAGGCACGGTTTCCACTCCCGCACTCACGAAGAATATCTGGCGCAAAATTTGAACTCTCTCCTCAGCTTTCTCCTTAGCTCTCAGTGCTATATATAGACACAGTTAGCTGAGGAGAGAGCTAAGGAGAAAGCTGAGCAGAGAGTTCAGATTTGTGCTAGATATTCTTTGTGAGTGCGGAAGAGGAAACCGTGCCTCGAAACCGTGCCCCGTCAAGAGGGAAATAATGCCTTGTCTGTGTTGTCGAGGTACTGTAGCGCCGTGTATAATTCTCAACCGTTCAAGCAAGAGCCTAAAGTGGAAAGGCTTATAGCGAAGGCCGTTCAATGGGAATTTAAACTCGCTACTCTAGCAAAGGCTTAAAGCCTTTCAATGGAGATTTAAACTCGCTACTCTAGCATATGTTCCCCGAGCCTAAAATAAAGCCCTTTACTTTTCCATACTACCTCGAGCCTTTGACTGTTTTATAGTCCATTCGGTGGGCTAACTTCTCAAACTTACCGATGTGGGACTACAAGTGCTTTCTTAGATATCATACACTCTCTCTCTCCAATCCTTCCATGGACGCCGCTCCACCTTCCCTCGAGCCCTCCACTCCCCCACCCATAAACCACTCCCACCCATGGACGCCGCTCCACCTTCCCTAGACCCCCTCCACTCCCCCACCCACAAACCACTTCCACCTGCCGCCGCCGATTCCACCCAAACCACCTCCATCCCGCCACCCTCAAAACCCACCTAAAATAAGACTACTTTTTCAAAAAACAAGGTCACACATAGGAGAATAACGCAAATCATGATGCATATGTTTTCCCCAAAGTCACTTAAATTCAAAATGGAGAGGGCATTTTATGAAACACCTTACCTGGGTAGCCTTTTTTTCGTTTGTAGAAATCCTTGATACCTTCACACCTTTGATGCCTCAATTGCCTTTGCCCTCTGCAACACTAAACATTCAAAAATCAACCATTGATGCCCTACGGATAGAATTGTTGTATATAACTTTTCAAGAGATAATAACGTAGGGACTGATTTCATAACAAAGCAAAAGCCACAAGGATATGACAGCAAAACTATTTTTTGTTTTCTCGTACAAATGTTACATGATCTAAGATACTATATGTTAGGAGATAGAAAAACTACGGGGGAATATAGGGAACACATTTCTGGTTCTTAGCATTTTGTAACGGTAAATCTAGGGAACCCAAATTTAAGGTGTTCTAGTTAATGATGTCCTAAAACAATTTGAGCAAACATTCCCACAAGGGAAAAGTAGCATCATATCCAATGACATGGTAAAATCGGTAACGGTTGAAAATGTACTTTTAACATTGAGAATTTAGTCATTGAGTTTGTGGACATCACTACAGGTATGTTTTAGTTTTTTTTAAGTATTTTGTGTTTTTCTTCCCCAAAAAAAAAAAAACAAATTGGCATTTTTATTGGGCGTTTTGTTTTTTTAATTATTGATGCTTTGTTTTCTTTCATTATTATTGTTATGGGTCCAGTGTATTTGTGAACTATAAGTGGCCGTTCGTCACAATGGCTTTTAGAATTTGGCAATGACTCTTTTTTGCTATGTCGGTTTCCTTTTTTTCCAACTTGGATATCCACTCTGTGTGTTCCCAGTTTCAAGCATTCACTTTGTATGTTCCACGGACTTTTGTCACGACTATTGGTTGGTGGAATTAATGGGAATGACAACAGGAGCAATTCATCAAACACCGTATGTGCAATGAAATGTTTCGTTCTTCTGAGAATGGAGCAACCCATCCTATACCGTATGTGCAATGAGAATGATAGTTATTAACATATAAGCAAGGAAAGCATAAATGTAGATGCACCATGTGAGAGAGAGAGAGAGAGAGAGTCTCTTTTTACCGTAGTGAATAGGCTGAATGACTTTGGCAATTTCTTCCCTGGGATTCTGTTTTGGAATGAGAACGGAGGAGAATCGAGAGGCTAAAGGGCATTCGAGAGGCCCTGAGTTGGGAGTGTTGCAGCAGTAGTATGTTTGAGGAGAAGAAGTTTTGTAGAGGGTTTTTTCTTTTGCTTTTGTTAATGTATCTATCTATCTATTCTATTCTATTCTATTCTATATGGGAATGTAGTAGACCTCTCGAAGCCTCCAAACCACCATTCCCTATTTTCTAGATTTTTCATTTTTTTTTTTAAAAAAAACCACGTTCAAGACAGCTTGTAAAAGAGAACACCTCACGGAATATTTTTTTTTTAAAAACCCACGTTCCAAACCCCCATTCCCTATTTTCTAGATTTTTCATTTTTTTTTAAAAAAAACCACGTTCAAAACAGTTAGTAATAGGAAATACCCGACGGAAATTTAATCTTTTAGATTTTTCATTTCAGTGCTCATCCACTATCCATCCACTGGGAAGCGGGGGGGCTGTTGTCACTATTTCTGGGCCCACCCCAGTCTCGCTTCAATTATCGGAATCATTCACTTTGTAGAGCTCATCGAGTTGAACAACTATGCAAAAAATCAGGTTAATTGGATATCATTAAGTGTCTGATCAGAACCTTTTTATCTTGAAAAGAATGGATCCAAAACATTAGATCAAATCCATTGTAACCAATGGACCGAGAGTTATATGGGCTCCAATCAGGCACTTAATGATATCTAATTAAGCTGATTTTTTGCATAGTTGTTCTACTCGACGAGCTCTACGAAGTGAACGATTTCGATCATCGGAGCGAGACAAGGGTGGGCCCAAAAACGGGCACAACAGCCCCCCGCTTCCTATCCACTGTTCAAGTTAGTAATAGGGAATACCCTCGTTCCCTATTTTATAGATTTTTCATTTCAATGCTCATCCACTGTTCAAAGGTCAGTCTTGCGAATTCTCTCCCCTGCTTCTACCCATAAAAAATAAGAGTGAGTACAAGTTCGAAATTTTGAGGGCAAATACAGAAACTAAGTAAGCAAACCAAAATTTGTAGCGCCTTTTTCTGTTTGCTTCAATCTTATTGGCTTTTTGCATGCACATCTATGAAAAACATGAGGCTAAAAATGGTGGCTAAAGGCATATGGAAATGAGATGTTTTTCCCTCCTGCTTTTCTAATGTTCCAGTGCTTCCCAACTTAGGTGTGTTCATATCTTCCCGACATACATCCTAGGAAACACTTCATTAATCACAACATCATGCTATTCGAAGTGATAGACCAGTTTAGGCTTTGAACTGAACAATTTTCTGCCCAACCATTGGAAGGTAATCACTAATCATTGGTGACAAGGATTCAATTTTATGTATTTTTCTGCGTTTTCCATTTCATCTGTTTTTTGTTTACCTTATATGCTTGATGGCTAACGTATTGGCACTCCATAGGCTTACTATTCAATTGCTTCCCCTTTTGATTTTGGTCTAGATTTGTTTTTAGGAACTTAGACAAAAAAAAAAGTGTGAAGGTTTAGGGTGCCCGGCTGTTTGTAATCTGAGTCTCTCCGTGCCCATGTTGCTTTGATTTAAGTCTTGGTGTTTGGTTCCACGTTCCCACACTTACCAGTTTTCTTTTTTTTTTTTAAAAAAAAAAACACCCTCCTGCTACTCTCAAAATGTCAACTACTACCCCACTATCTAAAAACTAGCGTTCATACCCGTTCGATACATGGGACGCATTGATTTTTTTGTCCTATGCATTGATTTTTTTTGGCCTCCTATGCAGTGATTTTTTTTGGCTCCATGCATCGAATGGGTATGAACGCTAGTCCCTAATGCAAATGTTAATAGCTATTAAATGAGTTCAACTAACCTCACTAATAAACCCACTTACTTGAAAAATAGTAAAAGTGAAGTGTTGTGTTTTATATTACCTTAAAAATTCTATGATGAGACCAAAACACCCTTTTACTTTTCCTTGCTTCCATTTTGATTTGTGCTCCCTTCAACATTTTTTCCATTTCCATTTCAGATTTTTTTTTTTCCCCATTTGACCTTCTCTTGTAAATCTGGAGGAGGGAGAATTTAAAATATACCCTATTAACGTAATTATTTCTTCTTGTATATTTTTGGGGTAAAATAGTACTCAGGGCTGACGGTGAATTTAAAAAATCCATCACAACTTGAGGAGTATTTTAGCCTCATAATCCTACTGGATTATTTTTTCCTCTTTATTTAATTTTTTTTGACTCATTAATTTTTTATGAATTGTTCATTCGTCTCGACAAAATGAATTAGAAAAACTAAAAACATGAACCAAACTAAAAAAAATTGATGAATAAAGAAAAATATAATCCAAAAAATCTGTTTTGTTTGAATTATCTATCTTTAGAACTCTTTTAAAGGTTTTGATCACAAATTTTTACACTTTAGATTTCTCTATGCAAGACAATCTAAAAATAATTGACACAAAACTAGCAAAGGAATTTTTTTTTAATAAAAACAAAAATAACCTAACAGAATCACTAGGCCAAAACAACCTTATAATACTATTATCGTCTTGATTTGATGTGGATTTCAATTTGATGTAAGGGATTTTTGTTTGTTATTTTTATATAAATTTTATAGTATGCTCGAGGGTGGGAATGATATGAGAGGATTGGGCTCGGGAGAAATATGATTTTGACGTTTAGTTGAAGGGAAAATTTCAAAATGGCACCTAAACTTTAACCCAAATGTCGCATAAACACCTAAATTTCACTTTATTTCAATTAAACACCTGTACTATAAAAATCCTCAAATTTAAACACCTGCCGTCATATTCAGTCCAATGTGCGGTGACGTGTCATTTTTCTCCGTTAATTGCCCAATTAGCACACAGCAACAGCCCCAAAAATTGTAGACAATCAAAACCCTTTTCTCCCTCAAGCACAAGAACTGTATCTGCCTTTCCGCAGCCACCACCATCACCGACCCCTTCTCTCTCCCCAAATACCAATCATAAACCCTAATTGCCAAACCCCAATTGGGAGCCCACTCCATGCCCACTTCTCTTCGCACGCAAACCTAGGATTCTTCTCCCACATCTTCAAATCTTTCCTACAATTGGTAATAATCAAACCATTACGTCTTGCATTACTCCAAGCCAAGAACAGTGACTCCACCATAGTTGCAATCACAGTGTCGCGCGCGCGCGAGAGAGAGAGAGGAAACGGGTTACCTCGCCAAAAAACGTGTCAGGT
>BPLS01028684.1:168878-193424 GCA_019656275.1 Rhododendron kiyosumense | reverse complement strand
ACACGTACGGAAAAGTTCAATCCTCCTTTAGTGGCCCTGAGTGGATATAGAGACGGCCCAGAGCCAAGGCTCAAGAAGTGCTCACCTTAGAGCATGTGCACAAGACTAGCAAAACACTCAATCTTAGGTACTCTAGCTATACAAAGTGAGAAAACTATGGCATAGCAGAATAGGTAAACAGTAAGGTAAAATACATTTGAAATTTTTGCTCGGTATTTTTGTTGAGTTACTGTAGCACAGGTAAAACTAAAATACTATTGTTTCTCTCTCCTCCTCTCTCTCTCCCGGTGACTCAGTCGGCAGCGGTGGTGCATTCATCGTCTGATGACTTCCGAAGTGACTGAAAAAGATCGATTGACAATGAGAGGATGAAACCAAGAGTCCCTCGCATCAAAACTCACGACATCGGAGCCCACAGATCGGTGACGCAGAAATCGAAGCTGAACAACGGAAATGGAAGGCGGTGCTGGAAATAGAACACAACGGCGGTGTTGAGACGGTGTTGGTGTCCGAGACCAAAGGATCGAGTAATTAGAGGGAGGGTTCGATTGTTGTTCTGGGTATTGGGTATAGGTTTATTCACTGATTTGTACACACTCCGGTAACAGAGACTACGGTGGCGGCGGTGGCGATTGAGGATTTGAGAGAGAGAGACTGGGTTTGGGATGGGGCAATGAGGATGGGTAGGTAAAGTAAATTTTTGATATGAATAGGTAAAGTAAATTTTTGATACTGTTCATATGCATTTTTGCTCACAATTGGTGTACATGCTCTTAGGCTCCCTAAAAATAATTCGGTATAAATTAGGATCCCAAATTAGTTGTCTCCAATATGTGAGCTTAAAAAAAGTTATGTACCAAGCTTATAAGTCACAAAGAAAAATTAGGATCCCGAAATGTTAGGACCGGCTATGATTTCATGTAAAGCTTTCCAAATATAAAAACGTACAATAATTCTAGGGATCCAGAAAGGCTTTTCAAAAAATTAATGTCCCCAAAAGCGAAATTAATGATTGAGATCCACTTTGATGTATTGCGGGACTGTTTGGTCACGAAATGGCACAAGGATTGACCGCAGGCGTGCCAAGACTTGTCGTGTCAAACGTAAGGACTAGATGTCTCTTTTCTGACTTCGTAACTGTAATGGTGAAAGTGCTGCGAACCTAAGGGCTAGATTGCAATGACGGTTCGTGGATTTGCCACAATGAGCGTGGACTTAATAATTTTCTAACCGTGTAGGAAAGAATTAATAATGTAAAATTTTTTTTTATTATATTAGAATAATGAAGTTTGATACAACGGGAAAGTAAAGAACCCAAATTACTTGATGAAGTAATTGAGTTGATACAGGAAAAGTAAAATAGGTGCTTTGCTAAGAAGATTTTGGTTTAAGTGCTGGGCTCTGAGGTATTGAACCATTTTTTCTGTCTTGAGTTCTCATATTTATAGGTCAAGATCCATACGGTTTTAGCCTCACTTGAATATCCCACCTTCATTTGTTGATGACAAGTGTCCCATGATCCTCCAATTTTCCCTCCAAAGTGACGGTTATGAAAAGTTAATTCACGTACGTAGAACCTCAAAGTAATGGGCTAATTGTTTCTCCATAGAATGCCATGTGTCCCATGTCTTAGGAAATTAAATAACTTCCTTCCTTAGCTCTTTGAATGCCAAGTGTCCATGCTTGTAACTACCAAGTAAAAATCCAACTGCTCCTGCATCATGGACCACTCCACATTTGGAACAAACCCATGCCACCATTCTTTTTCAAATTAAACCCCCAATAAAAACTTCTATGGAAAATTATTCGGTGTATTTTACTTCACTTGGGCTTTATTTAATTGGGCTTTGCTCTAAACCTCAAAATTAATGTGGCTCATTAGTACAGACAACTCATAGATACTGGCCCAATTTAATTAGAGCTAGTTCCAGGCCGGTCCTACCAAACTTCATTATGCTCCGTTCAGTTTTGGCGCACAAATACACACAAATAACTTTCCCACCAATTCCTCTCCCACGCGCGTCTCCAACAGTTTACCCCTCTCTCTCTCTTCATTCGTTTGACTGTCTCTCTCCTCTCTTCTCTATCTTCCATTACTCACTTCTCTCTCTTCTCCCTCTTTCAACCTTTTATTTATTAAAAATTAGTATAATGTTTCTACTCTTGCTGAACACATTCGTTTTTTAATAAAAATTATTTTTCTGAATTATACTTGTAGAGATTTACTAAATGAGATCAATATTAAACATAAAATTAGATAAAACTAAAATCTTAAACTTTCAATATGATGATAGTAAAAAATTCAAGTCGAAAAATTATATTTTTGAGTGTACATTTTTTATCTACCAATCAATTGTTCTCATTCTATTCATAATTGTTTGTATTCTTGAAATCTACTCATAAAGATCTATCTAATGAGACCAATATTTAATATAGAATAATCAAAAATAAATTTCTGTTAATTAACGGTATTAGTAGTGTTAATTAACAATGTTAATTACTGTTAATTAACAATATTTAATTCTGCCTAACTTTCCATAATAAAAATTATAAAATTACTAACTAACATTGTTAATTTTTATCAAAATTCATAATTAACAGTGTAAATTCATAATTAATAATATTAATTTTTTCCAAATAAAAAGGTATAAAGTTTATTGTAGAGAATGAAAAAAATAGAAACCTACACTCCAATCCAAATAAAAAAAAGTATAAGGTTTATTGTGGAAAATAAAAAAATAGGAGCCTACACCCCAAAAATATCCTTTTTTGAAACATAATTTCACATTAAGTATGGAGTTTGTTTTGTAGATCTCGTTGAGTAAATTTTGAATTTTTTTTTCCTAAATTGAATGTGTAAAATAAAAGTTATACTCATTTAAAGAAATTTAGATGGGGGGTGAGCAGTGCATTTTTTTTTTTTTTTTTACAAAGAGCATTGTATTTTTTTGTGGAGCAGGACTACGGTCACCGCATGGATTTCACGGTGGCCGTCCACAGCACGTCTAAGGGCCCCAAAAAAATACATAAAAATATTTATAAATTTTAAAATAATATTTTATGGGACCCTGTAAAAAATCAATTCCAACGGATATCAGTAGATATGTTTTTTGAATTTGTAAGGACGAAACTACAAAACTAAACAGTTCGTTCCTACAAATTCCGAAAAACATACCTACCGATATCCGTTAGAGCTGAAAGAATTGAAAGTTATAAACAATTGAAAAACACTGCTAATTAACAATTGAGAATTGATTTCAATTCCCTTAAAAATTAACATTACTGCTAATTAATAGTTAAAATTAGTGTTCTATGGGTTTGAGGATTGAAAACGGTGCTAATAAACAATTAAAAATTAATATTACTTCTAAGTAATAGTTAAAATTAGAAATTTTTTTGTAGACATAATTTAACATTGGTCTTATTTGATAGATCGCGTTGAATATATTCTAAAAATTTAAATTTTATGCAAACAGTTATATATAATAAAAGTTATGACATTTTAAAAATTGAAATAAAAAGTGAAAACAAAAAATAGAGAGAAAAAGAGAGCAAGAGTGTGTGGTGGCAGGAGTTAAAGAGGAGGGGTGTAACAATGCACAGCTGGCAAAGGAGAGGAAGAGACCATGCATTTTGACTAGCTGGTCCTCATGTGTGCATAAGCCTCATCATTTAGCCCGACGGCCCACGGCCCGCCCTTAGCCCGTCCGGCCCATCGGGCTTTTACCCGGCCCGAGCCCGAGAAACGGGCGGGCTAGCCCGGCCCGTACTTTGTAATGGGCGGGCTCGGGCCTATGAATTTTTACTCAGCCCGCCCGGTATACCCGTCGAAAAGCCCGCCAACGGGCCCACCCATTAGCCCAAAATCCCAAAAAATCCTTTCTTCTTTCCCTTGGTTTAGTTTTGCCCAAGGAAATTTAAGCCCGCCTGGCTTTTGGCCCGCCGGCCCGCCAATTGGGCTAGCCCGTGGGCCGGGCTTGGGCTTCAATTTATGGCAGGTGGCCCAGCCCGCCCGGCCCACCAAAAAGAAAAAGTCAGGTCGGCCCGGCCCGTGGGCGGGCTTGGGCCGCGACTTGGCGGGCTGGCCCGGCCCGGCCCGATGATGACCCTTATGTGTGCACATGTCGAGACACAGACAAGAATAGGAAAAATTGAGCGCGTGGGGTTTTTTTTATGAGGATCCACTAAACTATTGACTTTATTTGGAAAGGATCTGAATGGCTATGAAATTCAAAACTGGGACCGGCCCAGCATTTTCTCATTTAATTAATACTGTATCTAATTAAATGGCCCTCCAGCGTTAGTCCAAAATTTGGTGTCAAAAACGGATGTAAACTGAGACTCAAACATCCAAGTGAATTTGAAATATTTCTCTTTCGGAGACATTTTTGGAATAACTTTTCGAGGTTCCTAGTATTGCTCCAAAACGTAGGGTCAATTTGGCACAAATACTTTTGCACAGGGTGTGTGTGCAATTTGCATTTGTCACTGGGCTTACCCATTTTGTCCCTCTGTCTCCCTCTATTCCCCACCTTTTTCTCTTTCCTCTTATGTAGCAAATCTCATTAAGTAAATTACTAGTAAAATACAGAAGATATGAGAAGAAGTAAACTCTTGTTTAATTCTCTCCCCTGGTAGGGAATTCATTAGATTTTTAAGTTGTAATGGTGATATTTGTGTAGGCCTACTTTGTATGATCGTGGATGTTCGAAAAAGTTTTTAAATGGTAAAGTGGAATTGAAAGAAATCTGGGCTCAAACCCATTAGCTGGACCTGAAAAGTAGAGTCGAAGATCGCATTTAGAAAGGCAAACACGACCACATTTAGAAACTGAGTTTTGGTATAACATGAGAAAAAATGTGAACGCGAGCTAATTAAACGTTGGCATTAATTGATTTCTTTTTGCAAGGTCCAATCTAAAAAAGGATGATAACCTCGTACCATTTCCGTAGAAGGAATATTAGCACATCCCTTTTTTCATTTATTGGTCACAAACTAGAACCATGTACGTAGTTCATAAATCAGTATGGCATGGCAAAGTGACAAAGAGGACACAAGTTGCTACTCTGTAGCTAGCGGACAATGCAGTTGCCATGGAATATATGAGAACAAGGCATGCGAGTAACCTCGGTTCCAGTCGAAAGAGTCTCCAAGCAAATCCTGCACTCTTCAACTTCCAGAAATGAATTGTTGTCGTCGAGAACAGTCACTGCAATGCTTCAACGGATGACTTGGTGGCAGGCACAAATTTCACTACTTAATTGCATTGACTCCCTCGTCGCCCAGGCAATGGCATCATCATCCCTCGAAGCCAAGCCCTGATCCCGCCTTTGCATTGACTCCCTCGTCGCCCTGGCAATGGCATCATCATCCCTCGAAGCCAAGGCCCGATCCCACCTACGCCTGGCAACCTCCTCATCAATCGCAGTGATTGCCACCTACGCCTGGCAACCTCCTCATCAATCGCAGCCCTAGCAATCGTGGCAGCCTCACTCCTAATCAGAATACCCACGGCAATGGGTAGTATTTTCCTATACACGTTATTACGATCCTTTGCCATTGAATCGGCCTTCATGATGGAATCATTCACAATTGACTCTTGAACTCTCTCGGGTAGGTATGAATCATGCACAAGTAACCAAAGAGTTCTCTTCTGGTCCTCGTTTCCAGATAGAAGTTGATGGCGACCCGCAAAGAATGCTCTCTGGTATGAGTGCAGCACTTTCACACCATCAGGATTCTCGCGTTGATAACGAAACAGTAGTAGGACAAAAAAGCCATACCCATATCGATTTTCTTGCGAAGGGTCAACGAAGATGCTATCATCCTGCCGACAAAGATAAGAACACATAACAGTCATGAGAACAATAAGACGGATGCTCGCCTATCCAAAAAAAGAGTTGGATTCTCAATTCAAATTTGGTAAATCAACCGATGTTAATCCTTCCAAGTCCCACTGGCCACTGCGTACAGAGAATGAAATAAGAAACAAGAATCCTTCTCTTAAGTACTATATATATACATAGGATAGGAAATAAAAGAATAGTAGTGCTCACCATGTACGGTCATGAATCCTTCTCCACCATGGAATTAATCGTTTTTCTTTTCTCGTAAGGATAGTGATTTTGGCTCTCCACTTTTAACGTGAACTTAACTTCATGTACAAAGTGAAGCGTCTGCATACAAAATTGGAGTGCGAAAATTAATTTCCTTCTCGTAATATATAGGAAACAAGAAAGAATGGTAAAGATTATTCAGTGCTGTTAAATACTCCTAGCTATAATTTTAAATAATTGTTTGAGGGGTGTCGTAAGAAACTAGCCCAATCAGACAATTGTCATCGGCGGGCATTCCCATTGTTATAAATTAAAACTAGCGTCGTTCCCGTTCGATGTATGGAATAAAAAAATAAATTTTGTGCGAGCTCGATATTTTGTATCGGAACCACATAAATATTTTGTGAGCTTATAATTTACTTCTAACAATTGTACATTAATGTCTCTGTAATTTTTCACAAAAAAGGAAGAAGAATATCAAAAGTTTCCAAATTCTTTGCTAACTTGATATATATATATACAGAGCTTTTCCTATCCGGTATCCCGGATAATAAGGAAAATCCGCACCCCTCTTCTAAGCCGTTGGATTGTGTCCAACGGCCAGGATTAAAAAAGCCCATCTCGCGGTTTAAAATGGTCCGGCTCAAATAAACTCCATCCGGTTCAGATTACCCAAGGTTCTCTCTCTCATCCTTTCCCATTTTCTTTTACGCGTTCAGAGAAGAGAGAGAGAGAGAAGCGGCGATTTCCAGGAGAAAAAAATTGAACGAAGAAGAACCCGTGAAGAAGAATCGATCGAACCCCACATCTCATCCAAGGTCTCTCTCTCTCTCTCTCTCTCTCTCTCTCTCTCTCTCTCTGTATTATCTGTTGGTTCGACTGTTAAAAAATTAGGGCTTTTGCCGATTCGAACCAGATAAGGGCTTTTTTTGAACGAGTAAAGAAGAAGTTCGAATCTCTCTCTATTTCTCTGCATTTTCTACAACAGGCATTTGGTAAACTGTGATACTTGGATGAGATGAATATACATCTTCAGTCATGTTCAGTAAATTATGTTCAGTAAATTGGGACTTTGATGGATTGCGCATCTTTTTTTGGGAATACACAGAGATGATAAAATCGTTGGTGTTCAAATAAGTAATGAACACAATCATATCATGTTTTCAACATGAGCCCAACCTTCATTATCGTTCTTTCCTTGCTCATTAAATATGCGCTCATTAAATCTGCTACTCTCCACATAGTACTTGAATGCCAGGACTGCTTATGTAATACCCCGTATTTAAGAAAAATGACTTTTACAAGTATTTTTGGGATATACCGTACTTGATATATTGATTTATATGGACAAAAGTATTTTCCTAAGTAGCTGTACACGTGCATGTGTGCATGTGAGGGGTGGGTTAATACATGTTAAATACATAAGTTAGTAGACCTTGACAATAAAACAAAAGAAATAAAAAAGGGCTTCAGAGAGAGGGAGCCGGGAAACAGTGGGAATTGTTTAGTATGTGATCGAGTGAATTTGTCTACTGTGCTAATGGCCCGAGAGGCCTCATTATAGGTTGGATCGGGATGGCGAGAGGAGTTTAGATTGTAGCAGATGTTTAATTTACTCTCAGAGTTCTGTAAACTCTTTTTTTTTTGTAAGTCTTTAAAATTAATAACAGATTGTTGTCAATTGTCAACACTTTGAGTATAGAGGTGCTTTTGGATTCGGGTTTTCATAGCTTAACATGAGTCCTATGTTTGGATCGAAAGGCTGTCGTATTAACTTTGCATTGACTTCACCTCTCAATCGCAGGTGCTCGAGTAGCTAAAGTTACAATTGAAGAAGCTATTATAATCAATTGGGATGCCAACAAATTTACCTGCCATGGTTGAAGTTTGTACGGCCTTGGGAGGTATTGAAATAGACAGTGTAGAGGAGCAGCATAAGTGGAGATCTGCCCAGTTTGCATCAAGCTTCTTATGGGATTTTAGAAGCCTTTAGATGATGATACCTATCTTGTAAATATTGTGCTAGACTTTTTAGCATTATGCCAATTTTTTTGACTGCGGGAGGACGTAATTGCTAGATGTAATTTTTGAATGTCATGAGAATGTGTTTTGGAAGCTGTCATTTGTTGCTTTTGTGGGAGTAAATGGCCTTGGCATGATTTGTAGCCACCATAGAATGAGAAAAGAGTTGAAAGACACTTTTTTTCAGGTTAACAATGTAATTTGTGCAATCTTTTTGGAATTGATGTGCAGCTGATAATCTTCTAGAATTGAGTGCACTTTTTTCTAGTTATATGTCAAGACTGAGCACAATCTAGTGCTCTTATAAAACCTCTTGTAAGTTATAATTGAATGAACATATAACTTTCCAAACCTCATTCACATGCAACGGCAACCACCATAGACTAAAAATTGTGCATGAAGGACCTGATTTCATCCTACAATGGCACAACCATATAATGGAATGGAATATGTCCTAACAAAAAATAAGTAATCACAGAGCAACTACCACTAAGAAATAGGTAGTGAGGAACCTCTCTCCTCCCCTGTTTTTTACAACTTCACCAATCAAAGAAACTAACGAAATCCAATTTACACATCAAACTACCAAGTAGCTACAAAAAATAAAATGGGGCACTGAAAACACATCAAACATCAAACAGTTGACAACAATGTTTGGCCATCAAACTACCAAATAGCTATGAAACTACACAAAGAACAAAGAACTTCAATCCAATCTCTCTATTGCCTTGCCATTTTCATCTTCATATCCGCACGTCACCATTTCGTTCCTGAAACACAAAGAAAATTAGCATTAGTAAATGTCTATTTGAAGTGCATATTTCACTTCAAAAACACTTACATTCATCGTCATAGTCGTCGTCATCGTCGTCGTCATTCAACCTACCATCTTGCGAAGAGCTAAGAAAAAAAAAGACAAACAATTAAATTAAAAAGCCACTATTAAACGATTAAATGTAAAATTATAAATGAACATATTTAAATGCATCCACCTACATGTTGAGAAGTTTTGGACAATTTCGTTTGTCATGCGATTGCCCTATTAACCCACAACCATTGCATTTTCTACTCTTCTTGACAGCCTTTTCTTTTCCTCCCTTCAATCGTTTGCCACAACCCTTTGCCCTCACTTGAAGTGGTTCTTTGTAACCATGTTGGCTTCCAAGGGAAATAGGCACTTGGGTACAACTCGTTGAACCATCTTTGCGAGAACTCCTCATCACTTCAAGTTCCTTCTTCGCGAGTAGTAGGTACTTTGTTACCACTTCCGTTCCTTCTTCATCTAATACACCGTCATCAACCACATCAGAAGCAAGTTGGAAGAGACCCTGTCGCCTCACTAAAAGTGACCTATCACATATTTCTTTCACAGCACTGCCCAAGTCATCCATGACTCTACCCACTTTTGCTGATTTTGTCCACCTCTGCAAGATGTAATTATGAGGCAGTTCCATAATCTGCATTCTAGTAAAGTATGCCAACATATGCCGACACGGAATTCCATCAAATTCAAACATCATACAACTGCAGGTGACATGGTTTGATGACTTGTCTACCGATATCACACGACTTCTCGAACCTTCCACTTCTGTCCTTTGGACATTCCACAAACACCGATGTTCATCATCATGTCTTACCGTAAGCACATACGCACCAATTTGAAAAAATTCCTCTTGAAACTTGTGAAATACATTCCGTGTATTTGTTCGTGTAGTATGTAGTATCAAAAACCACCACATCCCCAAAATACTTATATGACTTTCTACAGGTCGCATCCGCCCAAAAACAATGAGTCATCCTCCTCTCATCATCTTCTTCAATTGTATACATAAAACCGGGATTCTTTTGTTGTTTCATCTCAAAATACTCGCACAACATATTGGCGTCATGTCCATCTACGAATTTCCTCCTATCTCTTTTATCATTATAAAGATCTTGTGATAAAAATCCAATATTTTCAAGACCCCCAGCTTGCAACTCTAAAATACTCATTTGTTGGCAAGTTGGCACATTTGCAGCTGCTAGTTGTTGTGTTAAAGCTTTTTGTACATCTGACATTCGACGATGAGATTTCAACAAATGCCTCTTCCGTGGGGTCGTAAAAGGGTGGTTATGACCCTCGACAAATTGGGTGACAACGAACCCTTCACCTGACCGATTTTTCACGACAGACAGTTTTGCACCACACCCCTCTCTAGTTAAACCCCGACGACGTTTAGTGGCCTTAGAATTTTTCCTCTCCCCTTCTTTGTAACAAACATACTCCTTCCTAATGGTTTCACCATTCTTACCTGTCTTGCTAGAATTGATTCGAATACTAAATCCAGCTTCTTTAGCATAACTGTTGTAAAACTTCCGAACCTCCTCTAAGTTGTCAAATTGTTGCTTTATTTTCGGTATCACTTCATTTTTAACTTGAGGAGTGTAAACTTGTTTAGAAGAATTAGCAGATGATTGACACGGTTGAGATGGTGATGGTAATAGTTCTATATCATCCAAAGACTGCATTCTACAAACCAAAAGAGAAAACAATAAGTTTTGATTTTTTTGTATGATACACAAGTTTGAAGATGCAACAAATTTCTGAGAGAGAGATACCTTGGTGGTGGTGGTGCTCGAAACAAGGGGTTTGGATCAACACTCATTTGATCTTCTTCTTCCATAAACTTTAATCCGAAAATCCACAGTTCTGCAAAAATTAATACCATCAACATATAAGCACACCAAAACACTATGTTCAAATGCACAATGTTCAAAACATATCAGCACATCAAATGCACCATGTTCAATCTTCTTCTTTCATAAAACACTTTTGTACCTCACGACACTATGTTCAAATGCATGTTTTTAAGAGAAGAGATCTCGTAACCCGTAACTTACAACAGGGCTGTAAAAAAAAATCTCGTAACCCGTAACCTACAACAGGTCTGTAAAAAACAATAACGTAATTTCTGTAGAAAAGGCCCTAATTTCTGGTTTTACAGATAAACGAACTCGAAATCATTTCGAACCCTAATCCTAAAATCCAAAACCATCGTTCCAACAATGCTCTTTTTTTTGTTCGAGTAAAAAAAACCCTAAACCCATTCTGATTTTTGCAGAAAATGCAGTGAAATAGAGAGAGATTCGAACTTCTTCTTTACTCGTTCAAAAAAAGCCCTTATCTGGTTCGAATCGGCAAAAGCCCTAATTTTTTAACAGTCGAACCAACAGATAATACAGAGAGAGAGAGAGAGAGAGAGACCTTGGATGAGATGTGGGGTTCGATCGATTCTTCTTCACGGGTTCTTCTTCGTTCAATTTTTTTCTCCTGGAAATCGCCGCTTCTCTCTCTCTCTCTTCTCTGAACGCGTAAAAGAAAATGGGAAAGGATGAGAGAGAGACCCTTGGGTAATCTGAACCGGATGGAGTTTATTTGAGCCGGACCATTTTAAACCGCGAGATGGGCTTTTTTAATCCTGGCCGTTGGACACAATCCAACGGCTTAGAAGAGGGGTGCGGATTTTCCTTATTATCCGGGATACCGGATAGGAAGAGGGGTGCGCATTCTGGGGACACGAGAAAAAATACTCCATCTCAAATGTTGAAGTCAATGGCTAAGATTAAGAGTTCACAGAGAATTACTCTTGGTCGTACAGAATTACACTTGAACGCCAATAATTACTCTTGACCGCACAAAATTACACTTGGCCGCCAAGAATTGCTCTTGGCCGCTACGAATTACTCTTGGCCACGCAGTTTTGTGTGGCCAAGAGTAATTATTGGCGGCCAAGTGTAATTATTGGCGTCCAAGAGTAATTCTTTGCGGGCTAGAGTAAGTTTTTGCGGCCATAAGTAATTCTTTGGGTCCAAGTGTAATTCTTTGCGGCAAAGAGTAATTCTTCACGGCCAAAAATAATTTTTTGCGACCAAGAATAATTCTTTGCGGCCAAAAGTAATTTTTTGCTGCCAAAAGTAATTTTTTGGAGTTTTATGATCTGTTTAGAATTGAAGATTGTAGGTTCTTTGTTGAAGTCTTTTGGGTAGATAGAGTTTCAAATTCTACTCCTTACTTGGTCATATGTAATCTTGGAACTATTTTATTTTTCTAAGTCAGTTAAAGAAATAAGTGCGTTAGGGGTGTCACTTTTAAATGAATGAACGTTCATAATCTTATTTTCAATGTTCTTGTTGGGACCGAAGGACTTATCAATGAATGGACAATAGCTTGATGGCATATAGAGTATTTTGTTTATGGAATTCATCATTGGACATATTATGCAGAGGTAGGTCAATAGGTGGCCCACCGCCTTAGGCTCCCTGAAAATAACTTCGTATACAAAAATGCTAGAGGCACATCGGGTGTGGCACACTTCAGCTACACCTCTCTCACATATAACAATTTTAGAAAAATTAATGATTGAGATTCACTTTGATGTACTGTGGTACTCAAACATCCAAGTGAATTTGAAATCACTGATTTCTCTTCCGGAGACATTTTCGGAAATCTTTTACATAGAATGATTACATGGTTTGATATTATCTTCCTTGATACAAGGAAATTTTACCACGTACCGAAATACGATAGTTGTACAACACGGATGTTCGGAAACTGATTCAGTCTCAACTGTGTTCAAAGTCATCCGATATGCGTACGTCCCACAAGATGCACGTGAGACTCACACACGTCAGACAGGGAAAAATAAAACGAGTCATTGAACATAATATTATCCATTGATATGTAACACATGTTAGGCCAGTAGTAAAAAAAATCATCCATGCATATCTATATATTGTGAGTGACAAATCTATATTGACTCATGGATTACGACAAGCCTCAGAAAGAGAAATTGGAGGGTCGGATAAGGAGCCATTGAGGATGAGTTCTGCAACCAACTGGTTGGCCTTCTCAGTGAAATGAATTCCATCCCAGCTTATGTATTTCGATGGATCCTTGCATGCACTAGTACTACTTCCAATCACTGTTCCATTCCCGTTTAACGGCTTTTGCCCGCATCGTACGTACATGTCGTCGTAGTAACTCCCGCAGCAAAATTCCATCGGATCCTCGAAACCTACACCCAAAGTAGAAAATCGTTACGTGACATATTCAGTGCACAAATTTTTATAATCAAAACCGATCCAACAACAGCAAGCTTAAGTGCACATGGTTGTACCGTCAGGAAAAAAAAGGTCACATGGTCGCATCATATATCAAAGCCCTTTTCTGCTGCTATTTTGCACGAGCGAAATGTAGCCCAAAGAATTGAGAGTCGAATTGAAGACTTGTACTTGTAAGACACTCATGTCACCTACCTAGATTCTTTGCCTGGGTGATGAGATTGTGTTTAGCTGCATACAAATTGACGTAAGTGAACGTCGCCTTCGGGTATTTTCCTCTGGCCTTGGAAACTTCCTCCTTCAACAACCCGTTGAATTCTTGAACCATTTCATCTCTAAATTTCGCACACCCATTTTGATCCAATTCACACCCTTGGATTGCCTTCTGGCAGGACTTGACAGTGTGTGGCAGGCAACCGATTGGACCGACGTTGTGTATCCAGAAGAACATTGCCCCTTCATACTCATGGAGGATCTGCATAACAATAATTCTCAGGATTTAAAAGGAGAGAAAATAAAAAAATCTCCCTCCTCCTTTTTTTTTTAATTTTAAAAAGTATATTTTTCTTAGGATTTTTCTCTTACTTCCTCCCTCAATCTTACTTAATTTGTCTTATTTTCTTTTTGTTTTTGCAACTTCCAAGACAATCCTCCCTCTATTCGTTGCGAAGATTAGTAACAAGGGATAAGTAATAGAGTAATACTATGGATGCAATGTTCAAACACAGATCAAAAAATATCATTGTTTTAGAGCGTCTGATGCACGTGAACTCTATGTGTTGCATGTGAATATATGATATCCATACAGATCGAATGGCTATAAATACATCTGTGTCATGATTTTTGTCCCAATTATTTTCCTAAGTAATATCATAGTTGACTCGTTGGTGCGAGATTATATGTAGTGGGAGACGGGTGTAATTTCATAATTTAGTAAATTACATCAATGGTCCCCACACTATGAATTGTGTGTCACTTTGGTTCCTCATATGACAATTTTATCAGTTTCGTTATTGAAGTTTTCGATTTCATTCAAATTTGGCCATTTATATTAACTAGAGTGAAACACATGTATATTTATGGAACCTAACGTAAGCTTTATGTGTCTTTTTGGTGCCTAATACGTTAATTTCCATAATGATCGCTTACTTCTGGTTATTTAGTAAATTAGTCCAATCACGCCCCTCATAATTTAACAAAACGAAGATGTTGAAGATGCAATTTCTCCGGTTAAGGCCAATGTAAACATATCCGTGAGAATGTTCTACTTACAGTTATCAATCTAGATAACTCTGATATCATTTTAGGAATAGTTACGCTTCGGGCGTACTGCAGTAATAATGTAGCATTTGTAGGAAAGTAAAATGTAGAATTTGCTAGATCGTTCTGCCCCATGTCGATTATGTATAAAGCTTTTGAGAAGTCCTCGGGCCTCGGAAGTATGCTTTTAAGTGGTGATTCTTCTACGCCTGTCAAAATAATCGCACCAAATGTAAATGGCTCCCGTTTGGAGAGGAAAAGAGGAAGAAATGAAGAGAATCATAAGAAAATCTATGCATCCTACAATTCCGAACATAGTTTAGTAATCGATTCCGTTCATCTTGTAGATCTCGTTGAAACATAAAATTGTGGGTTATAATCATGTTATCAATTAGTAAGTGATCAGAATACAAAAATAGTAACTCATAACTGAATTTTGCTAAGTTCCGATCCAATGTGTGCAGAACTCAATTTCGATTCCTATTTCAATCACATATTGATTCGTATCCAATCAACGTTACTTTTAATCCTGCTTTGAAATTTCGACGAGAGCTAAAATATGAAAGGAACCAATTATGAAACTAGGTCTGGCAAGGGGCAAGAAACTCATGATTTGTATGAGAGAGAGAGAGAGAGCTGACTTTGGTCCTTGAGTTGATTATAAAGGGCAGTGGTGCGCGACTTGAACTGAATGAACTGAAAGACCTGGCCTCCAAGGCTGAGCCCACTATCGTCCTTGGCGATGTACTCGCCCCCCATCGCAAAATTAGCACCATGGCTGAAATTTGAGCCGTACGAGTCTAGGTACCCACTCAAGAATGGCAAACCCAAGTGCTCAGCTGCAGTGAAATGGAAAATTAGTTAATGAAAATAGCGTAGCTAGCGCTTTACAAACAGAAGAAATATGTACAATTTTTTTAGACAAATTTATGTACGCTTCGCTGTAAATAAGTAAAATCTGACCGATATATCTTATTTTTTGAAAAAAAATCATCCCAATTGGCATTGTTTGTCTAGTTTACGGTAGAAGTAATTGTTTGTCTAGTTTATTTGGCGTTCTTGGAGTAATGTTCCTTCATATCCATTAATAACCTCTTAAGCTCCACAACTTAACTTAGAGCAAGTCCATGCTCGTGACAAATCTCGTCATTGTTAAAATTCGGCCCAAAACGAACGACTCTCCATCGGGCCGCCAAACTTGCCGTTAGGCTACAACCTTGTAGGACAGCCCACCCTACAGATCTCCGGACCCCACCACTAGTCTCGTGAGAGGAAAGACAAAAGAAAAGAAAGCACGCGGTTATGAATTACTGGCTTTTACGGTTTTACCTATGAAATCAATAATGAGACGGCCGTCGCAGTATCTGCCAGAAGGCTTGCCGAAGAAAGTCTGGCCATTAGGCAAAACCAAATTATCCAAGGCAGCTGCATTTCCTCCGGTGTCCGAATTGTCGTCTCCAAAACTGTAAACCGCCGGAAACCCGCAACCACCACCACCACTGCTGGCGGCAACACCGCCCTTATTTCCTCCAATCACC
The DNA here is from genome assembly GCA_019656275.1 of Rhododendron kiyosumense. Taxonomy (NCBI): domain Eukaryota; kingdom Viridiplantae; phylum Streptophyta; class Magnoliopsida; order Ericales; family Ericaceae; genus Rhododendron; species Rhododendron kiyosumense. The sequence goes on along the minus strand of BPLS01028684.1, from coordinate 177,448 downwards.
ACCACAAAAAGCAAAATCCCGAGTACCCAAATTGCCATATTATCCTCCTAGCCTTCCAGGGGTTGCGGTAAAGCAACCTCCCCCCTCTCTCCCTCTCTCTCTCTGATCTATCAGTTCAAGGAAAAAGAAAGTCGCGCGTAGCCTCTTTTTTGGATATTCAGATTTATATGCACAAGTGACTGAAATTTTTTGTGGTGGATCCGCAAATTGGGTTAGCAGAATGGAATTGAGAGCACAACATGTCGCTGCTAAATCGGGTTAATTCATATTGTTATTACAACAGTTTGGTCAAATCCTACTTCGTGGGATGTTTCCCATTTGTTTTACATTTTTACATTTGGTAATACGAAAAACATACGGAAATTTGGACGATAAAGATTGGACGATAAAAATGAAAAAGATTCAAACCCAGGATTTATGTCTCTTGATATAGCGATTGGATTTGTGCAAACCCGACCCTTGGGCACACCATGGGCCCATATCAGTCGTATAATCTGATCACTTTTTAGGCTCTTATGGGTAAAAAAAATATTCACCCAAAAAAATAGGTTGATCCAAAAAATTGAATTCACGTCGTTTTATCATACTTCTCATATTGGTTGTCATATTTTTAAGAAACCATTTTTATACCATATAGCAATCACTATAGAATAACTCGAATCATTGGCATGGCTCGGGTTTAGCTCGCAAGAGTGGCGTAGAGAATTTTCACGAAATGGAATAAATGCGTTGCGAAGCACATTCCTTATCAAATATCAATCGACTAGTGCATGGAGCGGGCTGCTGTAAAAGAACTATAGCTTCGTGTAAACGATCCTTCTGATATGTGACTAACAAACAAAGTTTCGAGCACAAGAAACCTGCCTTCCGTTCGACATTGTCGATCGAGGTGAAGTGTTATTCCACGAATCCCACCAAATCTATTATAATTATCAAACGAGGCCTGTAATAGTTATCAAACGAGACCTTACAATCATTTTCCCCAAACTCGATCTTTCAAGGATATCAGTCACCCTTCTTCAAAGGAGAACTACCAATTGAAAACTGCAACTAGGCAATGGATGAGGTTAATGTATCTCCTATACTGAGTCCTTGTTGATATCAAAAAATACGTACCACATGCATAGCATTGCCTCTGCAAATGAAGGTGCGAAACATACATTTTCTATAAACAAGTTAACCGCTAAAAAGATCCCCAGCAGAAAACTTCAAATCTATATATTATGATCAATCTTGATACAGGAATGCAAATCTGCAACACATTTTCTCTCTTTATTTGTTGCAAGAATTATGAAGCAAAAAAAAGAAGAACAAGAATCAAAATATATCAAACTGTGGTTACCCTAATACTGCACAACAAACATCAATCTTGTGGGCTATTCGCTGAATCTAACTTCGGAAATGGAAGAATGAAGATTCCGCAATTATCAATTGTGTTGCTTGTGAAGTTGTCGTGAACTCCAGGTGCCATTCACGCGCGTACAAGGGAAGATAACCGTCGGAAGCCTCTTGCTTTCCTCTAGGTTAGGGAAATCGGTAGTGTAATGAAGTCCACGACTCTCATGCCTAGCTAGGGCACTGCTAACCACAAGCTTAGCACAGCAAAATAAGTTCCTCATTTCACAAGCCTCAAGCCCCACCATAGTCGGGTCCCACCCATGCTGAAACAAATAGGCTTCCCATCTCAACTCCAGCTCCCCAATCCTTTGTTCTGCGGTTTTCAGCCTACTAGTCGATCGCACGATTCCAACGTACTCCCACATGATCAATTGCAACTCCTTCCTTACCTCCTTTGTGTTCTTCACAACTTTTTCCAACGCATCTCTTCCAAGCGATATAGGCATGATTGGGCGACCCCACGCATCCTCATCATTAAGATCAATTTTAGTGTTCTTCTTGTGGTCTATTGAGGGTTGCACTGCTCTTCGAGCGAAAACAAGTGCCTCAAGCAAGGAATTGCTGGCGAGTCGGTTAGCTCCATGGAGGCCAGTGCAAGCCACCTCACCCGCCACGTATAAGCCACGCACATTCGTCTCCCCCTGGAGCCCGGCACGAACTCCGCCACACATGTAGTGAGCGGCAGGAACTACCGGAATAGGTTGGCGGGTGATGTCTAGGCCGTACCGGAGGCACTCAGCGGCTATGTTGGGGAAGTGGGAGAGAATTTTTTCTCTGGGTTTGTGGCTTATGTCAAGGAGAACATACTTCTCACTGCGTTTCTTGAGTTGATCGTCGATGCTTCTGGCTACCACATCTCTAGGAGCAAGTTCTGCCCTCTCGTCATAGAGAGGCATGAACCTTTCCATGTTTAGATTGTAGAGGATTCCTCCATCACCTCTCACAGCTTCAGTAATCAGAAAAGCATTTTCCCGGGTCTTGGATGGTTTGATGGGAAGGCCTTCGTCTGCTAAGGCAGTTGGGTGGAACTGAACAAATCTGGTAACAAAATAACAGAAAAACCAGAGTCACTAGTGCAATCTTTTCCAGAATTGGTCCAAGTATTCTACAAATTGGATGTAGTTCAAGATTTAAATTTGAAATAAAATCTATGTTCTCGGTCATAATGATGGTAAGATGAATTTGATAATTGTAAACTCAATCTCCATTCTTTGATGACCAAATCATTTCACTTGAACCATGCAGATAATACAAGAACAGGTAATGTGGTTTATAATCCATGCCATGTCACATACTTTGTTTAGGATAGTGGTTCCTTCGCACAACAATTTTGTTTTCGAAATATAATATGTTTGACATTACGATGACAGGAATTAATTAAATATTTCCTGCCGATGTATCAATTAGGACGTACTCCATGTTGGAAACAACAGCTTGAGCACGATGGGCCATCGCGATTCCATCACCAGTGGCTACCTATAAGAATATATCAAGCGAGTATAAAAATGGAGCTATGTATAACTGCCCAAAGAAAGAAATATATGTAAAAAAAACAGGACAGAAATGCAACTTGTATCTTCCATCAGCCAATTAGCAAATTCTTTCAAGTAGACAAGGTCATAGCAAACTGAAAGCTTACAATATGATGTGGATACAATACTTGCAAAAACAGGGAAGAGAACAAAACTTTCAGAACGTAACTTGGCATGACCAATCATAAGCGGATGGAATGTATAATAAGAGAGACTTAAGCAGGAAACAAAAACTTCCAGAAAGGGAAGAAGAGCGTGAAACCATCGCAATTGCAATTTGTATATCTTTGACATTTTGCAAGAAAACAACTTGATGTTTACACTTAATAAGAAATTATAATGAAAAGAATAATCTCAAATGGTCAACCTCTAATGCCATATGTTGGCTGTAAAGGTGCGCTTCCAGACAACCCCTGAGAGGGATGTGTTTATGATTGAATTTATCTTTTGTAGATTAAATGAAGCTTTAACTGCTTACTTATTAGGATCATCCAGGAGTTCTAGTGATGAAATCATCTGCATTTGAATATCATTTCTATCAACTAGAAATCAGTTTTTTATTCATCATAAGTGCAGTAGTCAAGCCAGAAAAGTGAAGGTTTGCCTTCGTAACTATGGAAACAAATCAGATCAGCTTTCATAATTGGCCATATCCTTTCCAACTATCACCATCGTAACACCCTCTAGCAAACAAGATGCTTGTATCTATGTTCATTCAGTGCTTATCACTCTAAATTCCATAGCTACACATTTTCCAAGAACAAGCACAAACTTGAAAGAGCTGAAAAAACTGAAGAAGACAACACTACCGGAGGATTTGTGGTTGACGGATAGATATGTCCAGCCCCACCTGATGCAAGCAAAGTGACCTTCGAAAAAAACCGTACAACCTACAAGTTCAAAGAAACAGAATAGTAATAGTGAAAGGTAAGAATCAATATTTGTAGTTTCCTAACGGAGAAAAATGTAGAATCCCATGTTTTAACAAGGAAGACAAAGAATGCAATCAAGAACCACTTTCCTCACCTCTTGTGTTTCAGTATTCAATGTGTCAACGCCATGACAAACTGTGTCCGAACCATCCTGAAAGCCCAGCAATATTTAATTATGATAGTGAAATCCTGTGTACAATATCCAATCTTGGAGGGTCCTATTGACGCTACATATCTACAGCTAATAAAACTTTTACAAATTACACTTGTCCCCACGTGGTGATAGAATGTTATGATCAATATTATGGCATGTTCATTTGGTTAAGCCAATTCAAAATCAGAGTAGTTACAATTCAAGGAGGAAGCAAACCTGAGAAGTCAGCAAATCTACTGCAAAATGGTGTTCAAACATGGAAATATTAGGGTCATTGACAACTGCTTCCAAAAGCGCCCTCTCAATTTCTCTCCCTGTCATATCAGCAGCGTGAACAATTCTGTGGTGCGAGTGACCCCCTTCCCTCGCCAGATGCAAGTTTCCATCCTCTCCGTGATCAAATGATGCACCCATAGCGATCAATTCACGAATTCGGTCAGGTCCTTCAGTACAGACAACCTGGATAGAGTAACTAAATCTTGAGGCAGCCTCGAAGTATTTGAAAATAACTACCACGATATTGGAAACAAGTTCTGATGAAATACAGTAGTTACAGGTCATTTATGATACAACTTTCAATTCCAGCATTTCAACTTAGCAAATATCGTATTCATATCATTACAACCCAACACGATATCCTACTTGTCTGTTGATAGATGAAAAGATTAATAGTTGCTTAAGATACTGGGGTTCTTTGGCCTGACCATCAATATCGCCATTGGTGGACTTTACCCAATTAAATATTGAGTATGTGCATCCTTCAAGAAATTTCCAATTGGATTAACAATGAACTGCACTACTATATTGCAGTGTAAGTGAGTGTGTGCATATGGCTGGGCCACCATTACAATTCTATCATTGACTTGACTAGCATATATGCCTCATTAATACCATCACAAACAGCAGAATCACAGATGATACAAGTATAAATTGGCTGCAGAGAATTTGAGATATTAACACAACAAAATATGTTCCATGGAAGAGATAAAAGGTAATGAACTTCAATTTCAGAAATTAGTCAGAAGCTTACTCTAACAGTCTCCTCATCACATAGATAAGCCCCTGCTACCATCGTATCCCGCATGTGATTCTCCACTGAGTCTAGAGGGCACAAAACAGCACTTACACCACCCTGGGCATAGTTTGTGTTGCTTTCATGAGGCTCAGCCTTAGTAATCACTGCAACCGTTCCATGTTTGGCAACTTCAAGAGCATAGCGAAGTCCAGCAACTCCACTACCAATCACAGCAAAGTCGAAATACTTTGTTGTTCCATCTCTCAGACCAGATGCAGTGATTGTTCCAAGGGGCTTTGAATTCACGTTGATTGCAGAACAGGAGACATTACATCGTTGAACTTTCAAAAACTTGGAAGCCCCAGCAGATGACCTAGTTGAACAAAATACCAAGCCTCTAAACTTAGAATTGCATATACATGCAAAATGTGTGAATCCTCTGCTTTTGTGATGTAGAATTTAGACTATGAAGAGGACTACAAATGCTTCCATGATGTACACATGCTATAAAGTGCATGCAGATTTAATTTTTCAAATCACTGGGCCAATCTTCATGTGTTCAAGGAGTACACAAAATTCTAAACCGCTATTAGTTTCCATAATCCCTAGCACAAAAATTCCATGATAAAAATCAACAAATCTCTTTGGAGGGGTGTTTGTGTGCCAATACATCCAATATGAAAGCAAGAAACAGAAAAAAAAAAAAAAAACTGTCGGACTTCCTAAAGCATCCAGTCTTTTGCAAAAAGATTGTTAAATTAATACTCTGAACCAGAAAGTTGATATGATATGAGCTGCTGGAGCATCAAAACAATCATGTTTCCAGAAAAAAACAGTTAGCCCTCAAGCAAAACATATTTGGGCCAGGAAGGTATATCATCTCAGAATCCAATTCAGCACATGTGCAGTAAGCCAGTAAACACATGAAAAATAAAGCAAACAATTTACCATTAAACAAGGTAAATGCTATAAGGTTGCTACTTATTACTTACCACAATAGATCCTTCTTTGCAAATCTCTGAAAAGTTACACCTGAGACGAAAGAAGTTTGTCTGCAACCTTGTCCCTTGCGGATCATCTCTTTAAAAGGCAGATTACTGCTTCCAATAGCTATACTAGCAGCCATTGGAATTCTCCTGCAAGGCAAGAAGAGTTTGTGAGTAAATACCAGATCATGACTTCTAGAAAATAAATTTCCTCATTTCAGCAGACATGCACGCAAGTTTATTGTTATTTCATGTGAACTGAGCCTGTAACTACATCAACCTCAAAAAGCTTCCTTATTCGAATTCTCCATCATAGGCTGAGTTGCTGAGAAAGGAAGAGGAGAAGAAGCCCATGCCCTTAATGAGATTATATTCTACGGTATTTTGCCCTCCGGAAAATGAAAACACTCCACAGAACAAAGTCATATAGTTGTATTTGTTGGGCTTGTGAAACTTTATTAGTAGCCTTCATCGACTATCAAAGTCTGTTAACGGTTCCTCGTCGACGTAAATGCTAGCATATATGATGTTAAGTCTCCTAGGAGCTCATGGTAGTGAAAACTTGTATGATTCGTGGACATAGGCAATTTTCCTGGATCCACGTAGATAGGTATTGTGCTATATTTTACGTGCTATTGTGCTTTATTTTCTTCTATGTGCGTCCATTTGATTCATAGCCCAATTTTATTTCTCTCATATTAGAGGGTAAATCTTCTTCTCAAAGTGAAAATGGAAACTATTTCCATTGTAATCAGTTTATTGTTCTTCCACATCTTCCTCCGAGCAAACAATTGGGTATGTTGAGAAATCAGCCAAACCAACAAGCACACTTGCACAGAGTATAATCAAGAACAGAAAACAAGACAAAAGGAATTTTTTTTTATGTGGTTCCCTAATTGTGTAGTTGAGTACATTCACGGCTTATACTAGGTTCTACTATGAAATATAATTGAAGAGGGTACAAGATACATTGGCTACTGCATGTAATACTTATAACCTAAATCGAATCAGGCTTCACAAGCCCAAACAGGGTATTCAGAGAAAACAAGAGACAAAAACAACAAAATGTGACCGAAAATTGCTTTCGCTAAATTAAGGAATCGACAAGAGATTAAAAATAAATAAATAAACTACATGCGGCAGAGAATCAAAGGTGTTTCAAAACTCAAAAGCCCAAAAAGACCTACTCATGTGGAAGGCGCAAATAACCAAACAACTACCTAACCTACAGGCTACAAGCAATCAAAACAGAAAATAATCAACTAAACAACCAAACCAGGATCCAGAAAAATTATGGTGAGGCCTTAAATCGAAACAGCAAACTCGTATCTGGATTTCCTATCGAAAAGGTATAAACCCAGCAGCAAGTTTTCCCTCATGTAACTACACATCGAAACAACCCAAAGGGATTGGCCAAGCCGTCTTGGCCTTGGCCTCAGACTCAGAAATTTGCTCCCTCCTTAGATTAAAAGGTCTAAAATTCGAATCTCAAGGGAGTCCCCGTACCCGAGGGATTAGTCGAGACAAAATGTTTCGGACATAAAAATAAAAAAAGAACACATCGAAACTTACTCTTAAAAAGTACCCTTTTCCTGATTAAAGACTCTGTTCGGAGAAGACTTCTCGAAGCAAAAATGCTCCGAGTTTCGAACCGAATTCCTTTCGCTCTTTAGAGGATCTGGAGCACAAACCTAAGCGAAGCACCACAGAGATTCATAGAACACGAAATTTTGTTGTGTATAGATACATTCTAGAGAGAGAGGAGGCCGAGAGAGAGAGGAGGAGAAGGGGGGGATGGAATCCTACAATTCCGAGGCGCCACAGCTGACTTCTACTGGAGAAGCATTGTTGGAGTTCGCGCCACCACCCTCCATCTTTTCTTTATATTGAGCGCCGCTCGTTTCTTTTCAATTCTCTGTGTCTTTATAGCCCCCCTTCCTAATAATAAACTACTCCCTCAGATATAACGTAAAAAAATGTTTATGATAATTTGTGGTAGTACTAATTTATTAAGGTAAAGAATTGATAGTAATACTATTTTCACCGCTCAATATTATATCGTCCGTCTCTGTAGTTAATGGTCCGAATTTTAAAAGTTCTTTCGGGACTTTTTGCTAGAAGAGTTTCTCAAAGTCTAGACCGTCCAAAATAATGAGATTAAAAGCGGTATGAGAGTAATGAATATTTATCGACGTAGAGACTTTTTGAAGAATTGAACACGTTATGTGACGGGTCCGCCAGGTCATCATACATCGAAATTTTGGGTTAAAAGATGAACTAAATTTCCAGGTCAAATACGACTTAAAGTTTCACTTTCAGCCATCCAATCAATGCACAAGCAAAAACACACTTTGTTAACCCCATTTGCTGAGAAGCCACGCTAGCTCAGGTGGTATTCTCACATTTCTCTCTCATTGGAGGCAAGAGTTCGAGCCCCATGAAGAACGAGGGTAGAAATTTATGGCTATGAATAGCCTTTTAACCCAATGTGAACAAACTTACTAACCCCCTTAACTAACATCTTGCTGATGTATACAATGTGACCAAAAAAAA
>BPLS01028684.1:102439-138777 GCA_019656275.1 Rhododendron kiyosumense | reverse complement strand
AGTCCTGCCAGAAGGCAATCCAAGGGTGTGAATTGGATCAAAATGGGTGTGCGAAATTTAGAGATGAAATGGTTCAAGAATTCAACGGGTTGTTGAAGGAGGAAGTTTCCAAGGCCAGGGGAAAATACCCGAAGGCGACGTTCACTTACGTCGATTTGTATGCAGCTAAACACAATCTCATCACCCAGGCAAAGAAACTAGGTAGGTGACCTGAGTGTCTTACAAGTACAAGTCTTCAATTCAACTCTCGATTCTTTGGGCTACATTTCGCTCATGCGTGCAAAATAGCTGCAGAAAAGGGCTTTGATATATGATGCGACCATGTGACTTTTTTTTCCTGACGGTACAACCATGTGCACTTAAGCTTGCTGTTGCTGGACCGGTTCTGATTATAAAAATTTGTGCACCGAATATGTCACGTAACGACTTTCTGCTTTGGGTGTAGGTTTCGAGGAGGATCCGATGGAATTCTGTTGCGGGAGTTACGACGACATGTACATACGATGCGGGCAAAAGCCGTTAAATGGAAATGGAACAGTCATTGGAAGTACTAGTGCATGCAAGGATCCATCGAAATACATAAGCTGGGATGGAATTCATTTCACTGAGAAGGCCAACCAGTTGGTTGCAGAACTCATCCTCAATGGCTCCTTATCCGACCCTCCAATTTCTCTTTCTGAGGCTTGTCGTAATCCATGAGTCAATATAGATTTGTCACTCACAATATATAGATATGCATGGATGATTTTTTTTACTACTGGCCTAACATGTGTTACATATCAATGGATAATATTATGTTCAATGACTCGTTTTATTTTTCCCTGTCTGACGTGTGTGAGTCTCACATGCATCTTGTGGGACGTACGCATATCGGATGACTCTGAACACAGTTAAGACTGAACCACTTTCCGAACATCCGTGTCGTACGAATATCATATTTCAGTACATGGTAAAATTTCCTTGTATCAAGCAAGATAATATCAAACCGTGTAATCATTCTATGTTAAAAAATTTCCGGAAATGTCTCCGAAAGAGAAATCAGTGATTTTAAATTCACTTGGATGTTTGAGTACCACAGTACATCAAAGTGAATCTCAATAATTAATTTTCCTAAAATTGTTGTAAGTGAGAGAAGTGTGGCCGAAGTGTGTCACACCCGATGTGCCTCTAGCATTTCATATTTTTAGGGAGCCTAAACCTCTTGACCTACCTCTGCATAATATGTACGATGATGAATTCCATAAACAAAATACTCTATATGCCATCAAGCTATTGTCCATTCAGTGATAAGTCCTTCGGTCCCAACAAGAACATTGAAAATAAGATTATGAACATTCATTCACTCAAAAGTGACACCCCTAACGCACTTGTTTCTTTAACTAATTTAGAAAAATAGAAAAACAAAATTGTTCCAAGATTACATATGACAAAGTAAGGAGTATAATTTGAAACTCTGTTTACCCAAAAGACACCAACAAAAAACTTACAATCTTCAATCCTAGACAGATCATGAAACTCCAAATCATCTAAACCAACAACTTAAGTTGTATTGAACAACAATTTTGTTCTTTTACTCAGTAGTTAAAAAGAAAAAGAATCTGCCGTGCGCGAAGAATTACTATTGGCGGCAAAGAATTACTCCTAGCCGCGAAGAATTACTATTGGCTGCGATGAATTACTTGTGGTCACAACGAATTACTCCTCGTAGCAAAAAATTACTATTGGCCGCAAAGAATTACTCCTAGCCGCGAAGAATTACTGTTGGCCGCGATGAATTACACGTGGCCACAACGAATTACTCCTGGTCGCAAAAAATTACTCTTGGCAGCAAAAAATTACTTTTGGCCGCAAAGAATTACTCCTGGCCGCAATGAGTTACTCTTGGCCGTAAAAAATTTCTCTTGGCCGCAAAAAATTACTCTTTGCCGCAAAGAATTACACCTGGGCGCAAAAAATTACTTATGGCCGTAAAGAATTACTCTAGCCCGCAAAGAATTACTCTTGGACGCCAATAATTCCACTTGGCCGCCAATAATTACTCTTGGCCGCACAAAACTACGTGGCCAAGAGTAATTCGTAGTGGCCAAGAGCAATTCTCGGAGGCCAAGTGTAATTTTGTGTGGTCAAGAGTAATTATTGGCGTCCAAGTGTAACTCTGTGCGACCAAGAGTAATTCCTTGTGAACTCTTAATCTTAGCCATTGGCTTCAATATTTGAGATGGAGTATTTTTTCTTGTGTCCCCGGAACGCTCCCATATATATATATTTCAAGTTAGCACAAAATTTGGAAAGTTTTGATATTCTTCACCCTTTAATTTTGTGAAAAATTACAGAGACATTAATGTACAATTGTTAGAAGTAAATTATAAGCCCACAAAATATTTATGTGGTTCCCATACAAAATATCAAGTTCACATAAAATTTGTTTCTTTATCCCATGCATTGAACTGGAACGACAGTTTTAATTTATAACAGTGGGAATGCCCGCCGATGGACAATTGTCTGATTGGGCTAGTTTCTTACGACACCCCTCAAACAATTATTTAAAATTATAGGAGTATTTAACAGCACTGAATAATCTTTACCATTCTTTCTTGTTTCCTATATATTACGAGAAGGAAATTAATTTTCGCTCTCCAATTTTGTACTCAGACGCTCCACTTTTGAAAGCTTCGGTGAGGAGGACATAGTATAGGGTTCAATTCCATAATTAGTCCATCAACATTTTCCTGTACAGTCGTGAGGACAATTAGGCAGTAGGAGACAAAAATACCCTCCAGCGATATATCAACAGCCGATTTGAAACTTCTCGCTCATACGTCTCCGCCCTCGCAGATCCAGCAGTGGCGGGTGTTGTGAGCATGGCGTCGTCGAGCTTTCGGGAGGAAAGGAGGCGCTGCCGGATGTGTTCACGAGGAGCGGGCGGCGGCAGAACAACGATGAGGAGGTATCCGGTGGGTGGCGATTGAGTGGCTCCCGACTGAAGACCGGCTGAGAAAAGGGCTTCGGACTTATGACGGGGAAGATCTCCGGCGATAGCTTCCTCGGAAAGGAAATGGGGTTTTTTTTGGATGTATCGATTCCAAGAGAGAAATAAACATGGCATCCTCGGGAAATTTGGAGAGAGAGAGTGAGATGATGATGATTATGATGATTAGGGTAGCCTAATTGCCAGCTGCCAATAGTTGTTTTTCCAGATGTACACATGGCAGTGAGAATGTCTGACTTTTTTTTGGAAAAATGTAAGACTATTTTGGAGTATAAAACTCTCCTAATATCTATTTTATATTCTCACTGAAATGTGAACCTCTAGTGTGTTTTTGAAATGTGTTATTTTGTCATCTTAATAACACAAATACACATATAGATAACATTATATGTGTGACACACAGATAAGATTATTTCTGCAAAATATGCACTCCGTATAATTGTAATAAAATCAACATATATGATTATTTGTCTAAATATACTCTTTATTACCACACAAAGACAACATATAATGTTATCTATCAAAAAACATAATTTGTATAATTGCAATAAAATTAACAGATATAGCTATCTATCCAAATTTATATTCTAAGTTATTCCAAAAAGTCAACATATACAATTATCTTTGCGAAATTTATACTCTTTATGATCACAATAAAACTCATATATTGTTATTTGTCTAAATCTATATGGTTTATTTTTTTTAAAAGACAACAGATAATGTTATCTGTGTCAATTTATTCTCTGTTTCTTCATTTTGTCATTTTATTCTTTTGTCTCTTCACCAAGTCCACAAAACACGTAAATTCTACCCATGAAAATGGTCATGCACACACCACATTGTTCAGAGCACGCTCCTCATATAATTGACACATATTTTCCTTCTCTTTAATATACACACTCAAAACTAATTTGATCGTCTTATATTGAGTTTCTAATTAACCCTGAAAAATATAGTTACCAACAAATATCAATTACTTCCATTTTAATGATTAAATATTACAATTTTCCTTTAACAAACATGATTATCTATTAAATTCATATTCTGTAATATATAAAAAAAACAAAATAGACAATGTATATTTGTAAAATCAGTTCTTTTTATGATTGCAATCAAATCAATATATGTGGTTATTTGTCTAAATCTGTATTGTGTATTATATATTATAAAAAAAAATCAACGTTATCTTTGTGAATTAAGTATTCTATATAGTCTCAACGAAACCAACAGGTATGGTTATCTATCAAAATTGGAAAAAATTCAAAAAAATCCCTGAACTTTGAACCTAATGTCAAATAGGCACCTGAACTTAAATAAACTTCAATTGAACACCTGAACTTTCACTCCGTTATTCAATTTACCCCCTTCAATCTCAATCCGTGACTTTCCTAACGGCAACCGCTAAGCTAGATACTAACAGACAAAACGAAATGTTAGAGGGAGAAATTGGAGGGGAAACAACAGTGATCTGGCACCTTTTTAAGGCCACGTTTGGCTAAATAAGCCTACTGGCATATTTTTTGTCTTTATTCAATTTTTTTGTATTTTTGCCTTGTTCTCTTTACAATTCAAAAGGAATTCTTCAAAAAATTCCCCCTTGATTTTCCATACTTCCAACATTTCTCTTTTTATCTCTCCCCACTTATTACCCTTAGTATTTTTCAAAAAAAATTCAAACACCAATCCAAACATAGCAGTTTTTCATCATTTTTTTGGGGGATTATTGCATTATCATGACAAGAGCAATCTAAAAAGTAACAAATTACGATCGAAACCTAATTTTTTTGAATAAAGACAAAAATAAGCCAATAAGCCAATTTTTTCGTCTTTATTAAAAAAATGAATTTCGATCATAATTTTTTACGTTTTAGATTTCTCTCGTTATGACAAGGCAATAATCTCCAAAAAATTAAAGAAAAACTAACAAATATGAAGAAGAAAAAGTTGAATAAGGACAAAAAAAATAAGCCAGTAGGCTTATTTAGCCGAAGGGGGCCTTAAAAAGGTGCCAGATCACAGTTGTTTCCCTCCAATTCCTCCCTCTAACATTTTGTTCTGTTTGTTAGTGTCCAGCTCAGCGGTTGCCGTTAGGAAAGTCACGGATTGAGACAGCAGGGGGTAAATTGAATGACGGAGTGAAAGTTCAGGTGTTCAATTGAAGTTTATTTTAAGTTCAGGTGCCTATTTGACATTGGGTTCAAAGTTCAGGGGTTTTTTTGAATTTTTCCCATCAAAATTTATATTCTGTGTTATCTCTAAAAGACGAATAGATGAGGTTATTTTTTACAAAATTTGTACTTTATAAAATGAATGAAACCCATAAATATAGATATGATTATATGTCCAAACCAAGATAACTGTTTCATTGTTTTTGAGTTAGGCTGATTGAAAAGAAGAACACTACACATGTCTTGCATGCACATTCAAAGCTCCCAAATGGATAACTTTGAATACTACATTTTGAACGACCGAAACATTAAGAAAGGGAAAATAGAAAATGAAAAATGGATAACTTTGTTACCCGAAAATAGAGTACACCACTTCTTTTCTCTCCATCAAACCAATCTTCTTCCCCAGCTAGCGAACACTCCCCTACCGGCGGCGACTTATCACTCCTCCGGCAAGCCACAAGATCGGCGAGCTCCCTCTCTCTTCCCACCGCTAACCCCTCTCTCTCTCTCTCTCTCTCTTCTAACAACAAAACATAAGAAAGGGAAAATGGAAACCACGTATGGCAACCATGGCCGCCAGGTCCCATCGCCGTCGCCACCTCACCTCTCCTTCCTTCCCTCTTGTTCCTTCTTCTCTTTCCTTCCCTCTTTCCCTTCCCTACTCCTCTCCCCTTCTCCTTCTTCCCCACTGAACCCGCCACCGTCGCAACATTACTGTGCGCAACGACAGCTGTGTCTTAGCTGTCGCTACTGTTGTGTCTGGGTATGGTTCCAGCGGTGATGAGGTGGCTACCATTTTTGCCGGGGACAGAGAATGAGATCAGGAGAGAGAGAGAGAGGGAAAGGGACTTTGGGAGAGGGAGAGAGAGGTCCGAGAGAGAGAGATAGGGGTTGGTGGTGGTCGGAACGGGAGTGGTCGTCGGCACCCATGCCCGCCGGTTTGTGCCAGTGCGTTCGTGCAGTGGCGGATTCAGAAATTTTCTCTAGATGGGTCACCATTTTAGGATCAGTCCTATACGTTTAAAAGTCGTAAGCAAACTCACATCAACTTTTATTATTTAATTTGAAAATGAGTATATATGTATATCATATATTTTCTTGGAAGTGTTAGTTAATTTTGAACTTGTAGAAAAAATAAAGAAAAAGTAAAATATTTAAAAAAATTATTTTTTAAAATTTACATCGAACTTATATTAATTGTTTTGCCTAACAGATTACATTAGTATAAGGGTGGGTTTGTGGTACCAATGCTACCTGAGTTAGTTTAAACTAGTGCTTACCCGTGCCTACGGCACTACGCACCCCGGTTGGAATTGTCCGTGCCTACGGCACTTGCTAGCTAGTAGCTCAAACACTAAATCGATTCATTAGTGTGTAGTATATGATCGTTTTCTTAGTGGTACGAAAGAGAATTACTCGTTTTTACGGCACTCCCCAACTAAACTTTTTAGCCAGCTACAAAGAACTATCAATTTGCTTATGCAATCCCAGCAAACAACAATAACAAACATAAGCATATTTTCAATAGAGAGATGAGATTCTATCAAATGTGGGTAGAGACGCCATCAAATCACAGAGAAGCAAATTAGCAGTAGAAATACACTCAGATAGACCAAAAATGTATACCATTAGTATCAAAGATCTTCACAACACCCTAACAAATTCACTCTTTTTATATATAGTGAAGTAACAAATTCAATCTCTTTAAAATTGGTTCTTGAATATAGTCAATCACATAGATTATGCCATCTCACTTTTCCATATGTAGGGAAAAAATTAAATGCAAATCGATAAGGACTTGCCAGTTTTTTCAAACCTGTGAGAGAAACCCTCCAAAACCCATCCCAATCTTTTTTTCGCACTTAGCTTGAAAAGTGTCCACCAAATTTTTATAACTTATTAAAAATCAAAAACACAGCTGTAGCAATAGGGAAAAAAAACTAAAATTAGTTGCCATGCTATTCGAACTAATTCATGCTATAGTTGCCAAAATTCTTTTTTTTTTTTCTTTTTATAATCCTCATGCTATTCGAACCACAATTTAAGAACCGAATTTGATTAGTTTAGCCAAAGAAAAAGGAACAAAAGAAACAAAAAAGGAAGACAAAACTTCTCTTCTTACCCGAGCGTAAAGGCTTATCGCATAATCTAACATGAAACTAAACCAATTATCATGTCACACATGCCAAAACAAAAACGAAAGAGAATGCCTATGGAGAACCCTAGATAAGAACATAACCAAAATAAATTGAACATCTCTACCAAATCTTGAGGAAGTGTACAGTTCTACGAAATTTTGCAGAAAGCCGTTCAAAAAGGAAAAAAAAAACCTGCAAAGACCCTCTACTTCACTATATGTATTTCAACCGATAGTAAGAGGAGTGTGCCCTCTACTTCACTATAAACCACGAAGTCTCTACAGCGTCAAGAAAACTCATAAATATAAACAACAAAGTCTCTACAAAATAGAAGAGAGGTACGAATTTTGCCACATGCATTTTAACAAACATATGGTGAACAACAGAAAATACCTTTCAATATATTACATTACCATTTCTTATCCGGTACATGCACTAATTAATCTACTTGGCTAGAACACATTGAACATTTTTTAATACCATTTCTTATCCGGTACATGCAATAATTAATCTACTTGGCTAGAACACATTGAACATATTTTTAATAGATTAGAACTCCCACTGTAATTGGAAAAAGGGAGTAGATTTCATTGTCCCACCCTCATTTTGTCGAGGACTGTTACGGTCTACTAACCCGAACATTAGGAAAAGGGGAGACGGTCTCGAGGGGTTTGAACGGTCCCGGTGTTCGGTAATCCACCTGGTGGATTTTGACAGTGGACAATTTCGGTGCTTGACAGTCTTCAACTCAGCCTCTTTCCCGAAAGAAGGAGCCCATGCCGTAATCAACCCGTAGGGGAGGAAAGGTCTTCAGATTTCGTAAAAAGGAAGCAAGGTCTTCAGAGTTTCTCCACAGAGAGAGAGAGAGAGAGAGAGTGTGTTGTGAATTTTTGAATTCCAATTCCCTCGTTTTTCCTCTCTCTCTCTCTCTGAACAGAAGAAAACGGAAAGGGGATGAGGATTTAAAAAAAAAAGTGAAAGGGGATGGTAGTTGTGTAATTTAGGTAAAAATCATGGGCACTTAACCGGGAAGTGGGAGGATGCATTGCAGCCTTTGGATCAAATGAATCTCAGCCATTCCAATAACTTGTCCCCACACCCTTCTGTTTTATAATATAGATGTGTTGGAAACACAAAAAATTGAAAAAGTTGGTTACAAGGTTCGATCGTCTGTCATCAATGAGGAGGCGCGTTGCCTTACCACTAGAGCAAATGAGCCACTTAGTTAAATTTCAGGATATTTTATATTTATTGCTTACTTAAACTTGGGGGCCCTCCTTTGGTGCCCAAATTTCAGCTGGGTCACGTGACCCATCTGGACCTACACTGGATCCGCCCCTGCGTTCGTGTGTATTAGGGGCAACTTTGTCCACAAATTTGCTTCTTTTAAAATTAGAGGACCTTAGGCCTTAGTACTTTTAAAAGCATGGATCTACGGCTGTAAGAAAGTTTAGCGCGAACTTAGTGTCCCAAAATCCCTTAATTTTGGACTCTAGGCTAATTTTCTGTTTTCGTTAATCGAAATTATGACTATCTCATCTCAAATCCGAACATTTTTTCCCCCCACGGAAATCCGAACATTGAGTAATGCAAAAAGCAACATATTTTCTTTGTTCATGCATGCTATAATCAATTTGACAAAAGTTGGTTGGTGGTACTCTTTTTCCTAGCCGGTTATGAGACCATCTTAAGTTGGAAGTTATTCGCTTTAAGGGTATGGATTTGTTTCAATTATTTTCGATCCGCAGAATTGAGATATGTGACTACAAGAACCAGTCCAAACGAACAACGAGTACTTCTTCAATAACGTCTCTCGGCCCATAGAAATGAAATTCAGTTAGAAGTTGGAAAGGCCTTTTCTCCTTGGGTTATGGCCGACTCTATTGAGGTTGTACCCTGTTCTGGCCCAATTGTAGTTCAACTTGTGGGATTGTGTCTCTGTCGTTTTTTCTTTTGAAAAAAAATTAAATAGTACATGTAATTGAGGATCTGAACAATTTTAATCTTAATGAATTTCGACTTTGGAGAATCATGAATGAAATAACGCCAATAGAATTTTCAAAAATTTTACAGACAAATTAAGTCAGCAGTTCAGGTGACCTTGCTTGCCATCTTCAGGCTCCACCCAGAAAATGCTATAGGCATTGACCAAAGGTGCACCGACCGTCACGCAAGGCTCATTCTGGGTTTCGCACGGATGATCCGAGTCGTTCAATATTTTTTCAAAATAAAGTTTTGAGTGCCCTTTCAAAAAATTAGCTCAATATGATACGCGAAAATTCAGCTTAATCCGATATGTGTAGGTGTTAAATATAATATGAATGTAAAATTTGATAGAGCACCTACACGTACTGAATTAAGCTAATTTTTTGTGGGGCCTTTTGCAAAACTATTCAAAATTATTGAACGACTGAAATCACCTTTTGTCAATGTTGATAAAAGGGTTCGGCTCCACCCATGGCCATAGACTTGGTATCTGGAATGATTAATGTATATCTACTAAAGACACTACGTTCAATAAAAGGGTGCTTACAAGTACACCAAAAAATCCTTTGTAAAGTCTTTTCATGCACCGAAAATTCAATATTGGATTGCTCTCTCCACTTACTATCTTTCTAGAATTTTAGGCATATTGATCTGCAAAACTAGATTATCAAATCTTGGTTCTTTCACAATTGCATAGTGAATATTATCTCAGTCTTCGTTTGTGCAAATTCAGACAGAAAAAACTTTGAGTTCGGACTTTGTTGGATTTTAAAGCTAAGGCAAATTTTCTGTCACCCGATGCACACCATCTAATGGAGGCAAATACTGTCTTTAGAAAGGTGACTCGGTAACACGCTTCAAAGTGCTTTTGGGTTACAGGTTTCAAAGGAGAGACGACGCCATTTTCTAGTTCAAGAATACTGTTTTCCCCGACAATGGCCCTGTCATTTCTTACTTTATTAATGGATCCCCGCCCTGTACACACATTTTGAAAGTCTTTGCTTTGAATCGAATCTGTTTTTTCTTTAGCAATCCATCAGCTTGTGACAAAGAGACGTCAAGTAATTGGATTCGATTTCAGCAGCAACTGGCTCCAAGGCACCTTTCATGCAAATAGCTGCATCTTCCACTAATTTCCTATCAATTACTTTTTCATGTCTCCCATTTTTTTAAATTTACTCGTTTTATCGAATTGACGCACTTTACTCGGTTTACTTGTCAATTACTCAACCACTCTTTGTTTGGTTTTCCCCGCAACATCCCAACACAAGTCTCCCCTACTAACAAACTAGTCTCTCTCCGTAAGGGGAGTAATAGGCACCATGTACTCTCATGTATTGTTAGGAGCATGTGTGAAAGATTGAGTCTCCCATTTTTCTAAATTTACTCGTTTTATCGAGTTGGACCTTAATATGTAATTGGATGACTCATTACTTACGAAAGCTTAGCCTTTTAAGTAAATATGGGTCATTCAGTGTATATTGGGTCTATGTGATGTGGTGTGACTCCGTGGATACTCCCCAATTGATTGGGCCTGCACGCACACAGAAAGACCCTAGGCTAATAAAACTCCCAACATGTACTTGGCGGGATTCAAACCTCACTAACTATAAATTTACAATTAACAATACTAACTTTCCCCTAGAGTTAAATAAAAACTAGTCTCCCTTCATGTTGTAATTTGGATTAGGTTTTCAAAAAATTGTATTTTATTCACTTTTGTTGATTTTGCGTTGTGAACCGTTGATTTGACGAGAAGAGTGTAGAAGGTCTAAATTATCAATTATGTATATGATTTCAAAAATCTGAAACGGAAAAAAAATCCAAAAAATCTGTTTCTAAATTATCAATGATTAATGTATGTCTAGTAAAATGTGGAAATGATGTCCCCAAGTAACAGGTTTGAGAAAAAGAGAAAAGAAGAACAATGGATGAGGGTGATTATGGCATTGATTACTCTAAATTGTGGAAATGATGTCCCCTCATTGACGCAGACTTCCAAGTCAAGTCATTATGTGGAAAACTCTTGGCCACGGAAAAAGATATTTTTGAAATTTAGAATCTGAACAAATTTGCATCTTAATAAATTTCAACTTTGGAGAATGATAAATGAAATAACGCCAATAGAAATTCTACCGAAAAATTGAGACAGTGGTTCAGGTGACCTTGCTTGCCATCTTCTTGCTCTACCCGGAAAATGCTACAGGCACTGATCAACACGCAGGGCTCACTCCGGATTTCGCACGAATGATTTGAATCGTTCAAAATTATTGAAGAGTTTAGATCATTTGTACAAGATTTGGAGTGAGTCCCGCGTGACTGTCGGTGCACCTTTGGTCGGTAGTACTTTAATTGGCATCAATTAAGCCGTAAAGTCCGCAATAGTTCAGAAGATGTTCAAGATTGGCATCATAGTTTCAAACCGCGCGCTGTTGCCGAAGTCATTTTCAATCTTTTGGTCGTTTCGAAGAAGCAAAATTGTGGAAATGGAGATGATGTCCCCTGGTTAGAATTTTGTATCCCAAAAAAATCAAGCTACTTAAATTCTTACTGGGGACCTGCTATGATATACATAAATGAACTCCATCTCCAATTCCTAATAGCCGTGTCAAAAATCACTTTGATCCGAGATAGAGTTGAGACACGAGAACGACACATGAGTGATTACCTTATTTTGTCTCAAATGCATAATAGTCTTTAAAAAATTTTCAAGAAAAAACATGGTTTGTTCATGTCTATATCGATATCTAATCAGTATGATTTTATATACTTGCGCGACAAACCAAACAAAATGAACAGCTTGAATCACTTTCTCGGATCCAGAATAGGGTCCATTTGTGTGTCATAGTAGTGCTGCTACTTGGAAAAGACCCAGCTCAACTCACAAAAACCTAATTCAATAATTCGTTACTTGACTCCGGTTGATTCCAGTCGTTCATAGCTGTCTGGTTGAATTCAATTTCCAACAAAGCCAAACGGTACTGGGAAGAAAATTCACAAAATAGAGACGTCCAAAAAGCTTATACATATGAATGATGCATACAGTGTCCACCACTTTTTGACTTATGAGGAACGAACTAGAAGAGGTCCATACATTTTAGTGAGCTCCATACATGCACTTTCGTGAATTCAATGAAAGTGTGGTTGTGGAGTGGTCTTGAGCATCAAGTGGCAGTGCTCTTGGACTACTGATTTGCATTCTCTCTTGCCAACATTCAGTCGCACATAATACGACATGGAAGTGCACACTTAAAAATCATAATTGAAAAAAGCAACCTCTCGGATCAAAAAGAAAAGAGAAAAAAAAAAAAAAAAAGCAACGTCGGTTATCCATAAGGAACAAAGAAATAAAAAAATTTGAAAAAAACCAGAAACAGTTTCTTTTCCCAGAAGAGGAAAGCAACCTCAGACCGTATTCCATGCTTGTCTATGAAAAAAAGGTGTATTAGTTTGTTTCTTTTTCGACATTTTATTGTTGGACAATCGTTTTGGTGTATTTGAACCTTTGGTTCAATAAATAAAAAAAACCTATGGTTTAATAGTGTTTCCCTCTGAAAGAAACAAAACAAACGCCTTGGCCGTGTAATTGAGATGCGCAGGCATGTCTAGACCATGACGTGATCCAAACGTGAATTAGGATAGAGAGCCAGATTCTGACTTCTGAACAGACAAGTTATGTGCGGTATATGAAATCTACCGCTGGTTCTTTTTGCCTTAGAGGAAGAGGACCGGACTTCACCATTTTCTCTAAGTGATGTAATGAGCGGGGTACTCGAACTTTGTAAACGCCGTAGGAATAGAAAACGCTCAGGGTTTTCCATTATTGAAGAGATGAGCATGGTGCTTAAACATAGAGAATATCAATGCTCGGGATCTCCATTGCCGAAAATAATAAATGTTACAAACAACTATGAAGTTTACCGAAATTCAAAAAATGTATAGAACCAAAA
Source organism: Rhododendron kiyosumense (assembly GCA_019656275.1). Lineage (NCBI taxonomy): Eukaryota > Viridiplantae > Streptophyta > Magnoliopsida > Ericales > Ericaceae > Rhododendron > Rhododendron kiyosumense. Next base: position 125,543 of record BPLS01028684.1, on the reverse strand, counting down.
TAAAACGTTAGTGTGGCCAGAGCCGAAAGAAAGATAATTGAAGCAAGAGCTTGAAATTGTGTGTTGATTGGACCTTTTTCTTTTCTCTATTTCTTCTTTTATAGACATTGGCCGTGGGCGGTTATCACCCGTTCTCAGGATCATGCAGGGTGCACAACCTCGATCCTTAGTGCTTAAAATCATGAAACACTTTGTGCTACTATACTGGCCATGGTTTCATGGCGACAAACATCAACATGATTTTTGAACCACGTTTTCACATTCTGGAAAGCAATTCACTGCAACCTTGGCAGGGAAAAATTCATGCTCTGCTCCCTTTTTGTTACCAAGTACCCGCATGGTGGCACATTTTATTCGACGGTCATTTTTGGGTATGTACAAACAAATAGTGCATTAGTTTGTTGGCTTTTTTTGGGATATTTTGTCGTAGGATATATAAAACTTTGCATCTTTAACTCCGGTAAAAACTTTGACCATTGGTTTCGGGGAAAAATCGTTCCGAACCGGTAACCGTGGTTTTGATTATGGTTTAGATAAAATGAAAACCGCCACCGATTTTGGTTGGTGTTTTGGTTTTTGGTATATGTTTCGGTTGTCTCAATGATCGAACCGCACCGTTCCATCCCTATAATGTCAATACATGTATGACACCGTTGGACAAATAGTTAATTGGGACTGGGCTAGCTTTACTGTATCCTGGTGGCAAATTAATTCGTTCTTAAATCGGTGCACACCAAATTCAGTTGATAGGTTGATGCATGTCGTTTTAATGAAAGCATTTTTCTGACATGCCTTCAAGCGACCATGTATTTCCTTTATTTTTATCCACTTCCATCAAATATTTCACGCCCTCGATTTTCGACATAAATAAAGATAGTTTTTCATAAATAAAACTCCTCACCTTATCTTACATAATACCCCAAAAGAGTTCACCATGTCTAAATCATTAAATTACAGACCCAACTCCAGGTGTTTGAATATATATCACATCATAAAAAGAAATAATGTTAAGGTTCTATTACATTCCCAACAGGGATGGAGCTAGGGAGGGGCCAGTAGGGGCGGTCGCCCCTGTAAGAAGAAAAAGAAACACTACTATTATATGTAAAAAAAAAATTCCTATGAAAGCATATAGGCTCGCCCCTACGGGGTGAAATTCCTGGCTCCGTCCCTGATTCCCAAGACATGTTTTATCAAAACGTTCATGAGTCTCTTTTACCACCAGTCATTGCTACACTTCATAACTTTAGTATTTATTTCAATCACATAAAATGAATTCATAGGCGAGACTCGTTCATGTAGAAAGTATAAGGCAACCCCATTGTAAACTACTCGCAACTATAACACTATTAGTTTCTTATATTATTATCCACATATCCATACATCTCACATCAAAGTAAACTCATTCTCATTGATTCGTAGATTTCTACCTTGTCGCTCATAAAACCATAGAAGTTAAGCAAGAAATGTGTCACATATCAAACATAAGGAAAATGTCACATGTATTCGCGCCTAGTGTTGTTTAACTCAAAAGAGTAATCTACGAGTTTGTTTCTCGCATCTCATGTCACACATACAACCTTCGCCCACCTATATTCCTTATGTTCTCTAAACCCTTGTTTCGGTGTCAAAGGACTCACACGGAACCCAACAACCACTACAAAGCCTAGTGTACCACTAGCCTCGTCAAACCACTCAACTAAGTACTAAGGCGAACCTAAAAACATCCATGTTTCACTCCACGATTCTAAGGAAAAAGGATTACCCAACGTACACGAACATATCTATCTTATTTTGGCTACCAAACCTTATTGGTTAAGAATTTGGTGATGAGACCACTACCATTGGAAAGTACATTTTCGGTAAATGAATTTCAATATAAAATTTGCCCAAAACGGAGTTCGGATAAAAAAGTTATGCCCGTTCGAAATTTTGCCAAAATGCTGAATTTTTCATTTCCTACCGGTAGGACACTTTTTCCTACCGGTAGGAGACCACAATTTCACGAAAATGACATTACTAGACAACTTTTCTACCGGTAGGGCCAAAACTCCTACGGTAGGACTTGGGTTTTCACTGCACGATTTTCAGACTCCACCAGAACATTTCTAACAACGAAAGCAACGATCTAAGGCACGATTCAAACACCAAATCAACACACAGACACATAATAGAAGTGAGAAATCCCTACCTCAAAGTTGGAGACCAAACCCAAAGAGAGATTGAGCCCTAACTTCCAAAATCGGCGCCGCTCAGCAATACACCTCGTTTGAGCTCGATCCGGCACGACCCATGCACCAAAACGCGTATAGAAGAAGGATTGAAGGTCGGTTTGAATAGACTTTTAGTTATTTTGGTGGAATTTGGGTGGAAGAGTGAGAGAGAGAAGGAGAACCGAGAGAGGGAGAGAGATCGGGAGTTAGAGAGAGAGTGGGATTGGGGTTTTTAATCCCCTACACTCCACACACACATATATACTAGGACACACATACTAATCCCACTTGCACTCCCTCCACTTTCAATCCTTATCTTTTATGCCCCATATCAAATAAATCCAACAAATTTTATATTTATTCAATATTCTAATATTAAAAAAATAACCTTTAAACAATTTCCAAAAATATGGGTCTCTACAAAATATACATAATCCAAGATACCATACACCCCATACAAGGAGTGTATTGAAGCATTAATTTTCCAGTGCATAGAAATCATCAAACAAAAGCAGAGGAAATGTTGTGGTATGTATATATCGAGTAGAGGAGAACATTTGGCCTAACTTTTTCTTGAATTTTTTGCGCGGTATATTTTGTTGTTATCTCTTATTTTTTACTTGATTTGGGTCAATCTTTACTTTACATAGTTCATCTCAATGAGAGAAACTGAAAATGTTTGAAAACATACAACTAGGTTTAAAAAAAGCCCATATAAGAGGTGACAGCCTTTTTTTTTATCGTCATATATATATGAACTTTTCAACATTGGTATACATTTTTATTTTTTTTTATTATAACTTCCTTCAAGATGAACAATGTGATGTAAAAAATTTATCCAAGTCTAGTAAAATTTAAGAGAAAACTACCAAAAATACTTTGCTGAAATGTCAGGTTACAATTAGGCAAATGGGCCCTAAATATGTATGATATAGAATGTATTTGGGAGCCTACTTTTTGACTTTTCATTTTCGGATTTTTGACTTTTTGATTTTTTTAGATTATGATTAGAATGTATTTTGAATCTAGTGGAGGTATAGGGAGCCTACTATTTAGCTTTTCATTTTTAGTTTTTAGCTTTTTTAGTTTTTAGATTATGGTCAGAATTTATTTTGCAAATGGAGTAGTGTTTGAGAGAGATATGATGAAATTGAATTATGAGTTGGTTTTTTTACCATGTTGCCATTGGTTTTTTTTTTTAGTATATTTAAAGATGTATGAATAATTTTTTTCATTTATTTAAATTAGGTAAAAATATAATTTTTGGGAAATAATTTTTTTGAGTATTGCACAACAAATATCTCATAACTTTGAGTCTTGAATTTTTTTTATTTTCTAATCCAAAATAATTAGCAAAATGAGTTGGGTTTCTGTAAGAGTAAAGTGAGGGTAAACTGGTAATCAGTTAAAATCAATGAGGGTATTTTGGTAATTTTTCCTAAAATGGGAAAGCCCAAAATGCAAAAAACACCTTTCCCCTACTTCACACTTTTGCCCTCTTGAAGAAAAATCAATGAAATCATTTTTGCCAAAGTCATTTTCAAAAGTCGGTGCCAAACAAGGAAGAGAGTGAGAGGGAGCCGAGAGAGAGAGGCGAGGGAGAGCCGAGAGAGATAGATCGGGAGAAGAGAGAGAGTGAATGAGAACTTTGTTCTCCTACACACCCACACCCACACTTATATACTAGCACCACACAAATCACATTTGCACTCCCTCTACAAACGACCTTCTCACATTGACCCCAAATCAATTAGTTCAATAAATTTCATATTTCTCTCAATTTCTAACATTTATAAAATGTTTAAATAATATCTGAAAAATACGGGTCCTTACACCCTTCCCTCCTTAAAGAAATTTTGTCCCCGAAATTTGCTAAGCCAAGATCAACCAAGTCACCAATCGCAATACATAATCTCACTCCCTTGCTAACAATGTGGTCTTATCACTCAACAGTCAATCTCGTATGCCTAGAATGCTCATTGGTTTCTCCTCAAGAATTACATTAACCTCTAATCATTCTCAAGAAATTCCAACCTTCACAAGCACTCAAATTCTATCACTCACTCCGGGATTCAACAACTTATACCCTCTCATTCTTCAAACTCTAAATTTCACGTTCTCCTATCCCAATCAATGCCACCTATTATCAATCTAGAAAACCTGAAAATCTCTACGGTAATAAAACTAAAGAACCCAAAATCCAACATTTTGACTTCCCAACGATCATCACCTCCTACTTAGTTTAACACCGTCTCGACATAATTAAACTTCTTACGTCTCAAAGCAATTGACATCCTTTTGAAATCCAAGTGTAAACACGTCTCACAATCGATCCAACTCTATTGATAATACCAAGGAAAGACACCGATACTAAGTGCACATAAAACCAACCGCTAGCCACGATCTCCAAACTCCCACCTCTATTTACCCACATAACTCTTTCTTATGAACTCTGCTCAAACTTCAAACGTCCTTTCGTACTTCTAACATTTAAAAACAACCAAGGTTCTAATACTTTTCCACATTTCTCATCTCATTCAAGATCACTAACAACTTCGGTCCTAGAAACCCAAATTCTCTCCTATAGTAATGCGTCCCTTCTATGTAACTCAACACAACACAGTATTGAAACCATTCACGTAAACTTTCAAATCCACCACTTTTCCTTAAACTTAATTCCCCGCGTAATACTGTCCTTAGACACAAAAAAAAGACATTCACCAGATTCCAACTACACAAGAATAATTCCTCATAGCAAATACCCACATACGCTTCATTCTGTATTCTACATTGTATACTAAAAGCAAACTTCACGCATTGAGACTACATAACAAGTCAATATGTAAGTTAAAGCCAAATAGCAGCACGTGTCACACACGAGATATCTCAATAAACCAACCATACAATTTAATAGCATACACAACATTAAACATACCCATGCATTAACAGCTTTAATTAATTCACTCAGTACCCAACATACTCGCCACGTATCCACATACCCACAATGTGTCATATAGCCTACGATACACCCAAACAACCTTACGGTACATTTTCCATTTACAACGGTACTAAGATTACATTTATCAAGTATCGAAGGGATTGGAATGATCATCGAATCATTGGAACCCAAGTAATCAAGTTTAGGGATTATTAGAGTGTGATTAGAGAGTGTTAGAAGTGATCGGGGATCAACACAATCAATAAATGATCAATAATGTTCAAAACAGTTTTTCTAAGTCATTGGTACCAATACCTCAAAAAGTAGGTATCGGTACCAAACCAATCCAGTGAGCAATCAGAGTCAAGGTATTGGTACCTCAAAAAAAGTGGTATCGGCACCACTGCATTACAGTGGGTGATTTGCAGAAAATCAAGAAAAAAGCACAACTCGAAATCCAACCAACTAAGGCACAATTTAGGCACATAACCATCACATAAACTCATAACAAGAGTAAGAAATCTCTACCTCATGTTAGAGATCGAAACCCACGTGATTTGAGCAAGCCCTAAACTCCGAAAACTTCAAAATCAACCGAATCCTCCTCCTCCAAGCAAAACCCACGAAATTCAAGCTCAACAACGTGGATAAAAGGTCAAATGGAGGTGGGTTTGTATGGGTATTAGTGAATTTTTAGGTGAGAAAGGAAGAGAGTGAGAGGGAGCCGAGAGAGAGAGGCGAGGGAGAGTCGAGAAGGATAGATCGGGAGAAGAGAGAGAGTGAATGAGAACTTTGTTCTCCTACACACACACCCACACTTATATACTAGCACCCGTAGAAATTACATTTGCACTCCCTCTACAAACGACCTTCTCACATTGACCCCAAATCAATTAGTTCAATAAATTTCATATTTCTCTCAATTTCTAACATTTCTAAAATGTTTAAATAATATCTGAAAAATACGGGTCCTTACAGTTTTAGTTGAAACATGTTATATTGGTATCTGATAGTAACTTTTGAAGGGCTACTAATATGTGTCATTATTCTAATTTTTTGATGGAATTATCCTTAACTTTTATGGAATGAGATTTTTGTCGTCATAAACTTGAGATATATTTTAATATCGGATTATGAATGACAAGTTTCATCACTGTCATTTTTTAATTTTGAGTGAGTTTGACCTTCTTCTTTTTTCCAAATACAAAGAGTATTATAGATTCGTAATTATTTTTTAATGGTTTTTCCTCATCGCTATAATAGTATGAACAAAATACGTAAATATTCAAATAAGATCATTGATCCTAAAAGCATTAAAGGCATTACTTTTTAAATTTTTTCATCTCTAACGAATTTTTAAAAATTTTAAATTGCCCTATATCACACACACACAAAATTTGTATGTGTATATGTAACAATATGCATGATACTTACAAAATTGCATTTGAAATTAATGTTTAACATATTTATCTATTTATATAGGAATGCCATTAGAATAACCTAAGTTGGTTCGAATAAAAATAAAATACGGTTCAAATTTTTTTTTATAGCATGAATGCACAATAGATATGAAAAAATGTATTTTTTTTTTGTTTGTGAAATACTATATTTTATGTAGATGTTTTAAAAATAGATTTGTGATGATCTAATTACCTTGAGATATTTTCAATACGACACCACTTTAAGATGTTTTTAACTTTATTTTTTGTTGAGTTTTTCATTACTATGAAATAAATTCTCAATACACGGCAACTCTGAAGGACAGTCGGAATGTCAAAAAACAAAAAGCAAAAACAGAAAGTGTAGAGCACAACATGCATGGAAATGATTTGGGAGCCTCCAAAGTCAGTTTTCTTTTTTTTCTTACCCGTCGGAAGGGGGGTAGAAAATTGGTGGATTATGGACTCTTTTTACACGGCAAGTGAGAACGAACTTTCTTTTTCTTATTACAGAGGACTCCTTTTACACGGCAATTTTGAAGGACAAAAGGAATTTTGCGCATCAATGGACTTTGGGGTCCTGAACATGTTTCAAATGAAACAAATGAGAGTCTTTTTGGATAAAATAGGATGTTCAGCCCAGCTTGCTTATGCCTCGTCTGTTTAGAATACTAGCCAGAAAAGTAACATGTGCATCGCACGTGGACTAAATCAAAAAACAAAAAACATATACCCTTTATTGTGACTACTTTGTAATCCCAAACACTAAGACCATAGAATTTAATTTTTCCGTCCATATCCTTTGAATATAGACCAGTTGGTTTGATAAAAGGTTATTGTGAGCCTAAATCCTGAAGGTGATCATTGGGTTCTTCCACGTGCTGCCGATAGTTGGGTAATGTACAGTGATAGTATTATTATACCTTATGTACTCATGTTATGCTTATGTGCCAGGTATCTCTGAGGAAATTTGGTATTTATCAAACTAGTACTTATTAACCGTTAATGGCTTCGTAAATAAAAGTATTACGCACCAAAGAAAAAGACACGATTATCAAAATGACAATGTATATAGTTAATCATATAATGCTTTTTCTCACAATGTATGTCCTCCAGACCAACATTTGTAACCTAATATATACAAATGTTAGGGCAAAATCATTATCCCTATTACAAACAAAATTTCAGATTCTGAAGTTGTAGTATAGCCAAAGCGAATAATCCGCTATGTCAATTTCCTGTTCTACAGATGAATATTATGGGAATACGGTGGATACGTTTGGGCTGGTCAGGGAGGCATCTTGTATCTGTGAGAACCTAATTAAAACGGCGGAGATGGAGATGGAGGGCGGAATTTGATAGATTTTAATTTGTTCTATTAAACAAAGTTCAAAAACTTGCTTAAAACATAGGATTGAAAGATATATGCAATTTAAAAATGACACGTATTCATAAAAATGCCAAACTTTAGGGGACGAAGGGAGTATTACTCTTCTATTACTAACACATCAGGATAAAGTGAAAGCATAAGTTAGGAGTATCTCCAACCATAGCTTCAAATTGGAGTTGTCATTATGTTTTTTTGGATGATTTTGTTTTCAAATAGTTATTTTTCCAAACAAAAATATTTGACATTGCCTTTAAAACTGACATTAGTGAACGCCAAATCAACGTACAGTTTGGTCTTTTCAAGTGGCAGCTGGTGTTGGCTGCAAAAGAGACCATTACTTCCCACGTGGAATTTGAAGACCCCCAATGGGATATGCTGTACAGAAGTGGAAAAAAATGTTCCAACTGTTGGTCCAAAAGCAACCCAAGAGGGGGGTGAATTGGGTTTCTCACTGACTATTCGCAAATTAAAAAACTAATTGCAAGGTGAAACAAAAACACCGTTGTAGCACAATATTTGAGTCGACTCAAACCAGACAGCAATACTATAAACAAAGTAGATGGAGTGAGCTCAAAATCTAAAACACAGCAGAAAGCCAAAAACAGAGAACTAAGTAACAGATTTTTAGAGCTTCAATAAATAGACAAATCAACCAATTTAGCAAGCTATACTACTCCAAGTTTGTTTTCAGTGATTTATCAATATATTAGCTTATGCAATATATATAGAAATGCAAGAACATAAAGGAAAAAGAGTAAGGGATAGAGAAAATTAACACGAGGATTTTATAGTGGTTCGGTCCGCAACTTCACGGCCTACTCCACTCTTCAAGTGTCCTACTCGGGAATTGCTGCACTATCCCCAATAGTCGTTACAAACCTCTAGCTTCGCGGGTGCTAGAGAACCTTAAAACGAGCGACCACTCCGAATCCACTCCCAACTAGCTAAGACTCCGGCGCTAGTTACACCTAAATCCAAATGATTTTTTTCTACCAAAAAATCACTCAAAAAAAAACAGTCTCAATCTCAGACGAGGGTGTGAAAACCCTTTTACAATATGGTTCAAAGAACAACACTCAAACTAGTGTAGATATTCAAGATGCAAGCCTAGAATTTAAATGATCAGTAGACAAATTTGCAAGTGAGAGCTCACTGGAATTTTCTTCAATAGTTGGAGTAGTTATCAGTTCTTGCTCCTGCTTTTCTTTTTATCGTGGAAAACGAAATTGAACGTTGGAGACTTTCTCATAACCGTTGCACACAATCAGCCACAAACAACAATCAATCTTCTTCTTTCCATACGAGTTGATTTCAGCCGTTAGAGATTAGGGAGAGATTTTCCTTAATCTCTCTCCTTCTTCAATTTACTTGCCTATTGGAGATAGGAATTGTGAAGAAGAGAATCCCCTCAATTGAATCTTTGATTGAGCCGAAAAACCCCTTTGATTTCGGTCACCTCTTTCTTCTTCGAATCTCCTCTCTTGTTTTCATCGCCTCATTTTTCATCTCACACGAAGAAACCCAATTTCTGGAAAATGATGTCCTGTGTAGGGCACACCTTTAGATAAGAGGAAATTGCTTATAAGTCCCTATGATAAGGAGTAATAGCATAATGAGTTCAATAGACACATATTATTCCAATTAAGCCCAAAAGACTAATTTAATCCCAATTAGGATGTGTTTGTTATCATCAAAATCAAAACCATGGGGCTAGCACCAACGTACTTTTAAAGGCAGCAAGGAGAGAGTTAATGGTTACGTCAGGTGTTGTGCATTTAGGAAGGTGCAAAGGCTAACAGAGATTTTGATGGCTACTAATTTGGCTTGACTTTTGTCATATTGAGAAAATAGCTCATTAGTTTGGAATCAATTTCTTATCCTTATAAAGTTCTAATTGTGGTAACTGACTTGTACACCAATAGACATGTTGTCACAAGACATCTATTTTCTCTGGTTTAAGAACATTGGATTTCGGTATAAAGTAAACGAAGAAGCCAGCCTTTATAAATTTCAAAAAACAAGCCCGCATTTAACAAATAGCCCAATATCTTCCTTACCCCCAAGACAAATTGAAACACGGTATTGTGCAAGTTTTTGATTGCCAGACACATGCAAACATCATCTAATTGTGCCTCATCCACGCTACATTCCACGTGCAGCGACGTCATGGCCGTCGTTTGCTTCGTCGGACCACACCCAACCCATTTCTATTGACTGCGTGGAGAGAGAGAGAGCGAGATGAAACCTACAGGAGCAAGGGGGAATGTGGTTTTGAGAGGGAATTTTATTTGAGATTCCTCCCTCCCTCACTAAAATGCCACTCAAATGCAATGTATTTACCAAAATGTCATGTTGTAAGATCCAACAGCTGTAACATGTTAAAAACTAAATCCAACGGCCAAAAATGTGCTTTTATTTGTATGTGTACATAAATTTTGGAATATTCTCATGCGATATTGCTCTGTTTTATGATATAGATATAGATATTCTATCTTTATAATATACTAAAGTGTTATTGTCATTAACTTCTCTCTGTGTTGTTCGTTTGCCAGAATCCATAGTGCGTTATGTGGGAATGGGTAATTGATTGTTTCTTCTCTGCAGTCACGAAGCCTATAAATTCATGGACAATTTCATGATCTTGCAGAAGGAAGAAACTTTGGACAGCCCAAAGACAACAAATAGTCAACTCTCTACAACAAGTGAAGAAACTTCCTACAGCCCCAACAAGAACAAATAGTCAGCTTCCATAAGCTCCAGAAGTTTGCAAGCTTTTGGCATGAAGAATTCCCAATCAAAAGACTTTTGCTTTGTCTAATTTGCACGAACTCGACCTTAATGCTATGCCTTTTGCCAAGTCGTGTAATTAGTTACCAAAGATAGGAACATATCTAAACCATGACTTCTACATATAACTTTTGCTATGATCAAACACTTGGTCAAACTAATGCATATAACTTCTGCTATGATCAACTACATACATAATATTTGGAAGAACCAAAAAAAGATCTCCACAACGGGCATGATGGACATGCTGATTGGAGCCTTCTAGTGAGTAGGCATGTGCGTTGCACGTGGTTTGGTTTTGCCCCCATATAATTGTCTGTATGTTATTGATTAGTAGAAGATGAAATCAAAATACATGATTTTCGAAGTACAAACAACTGAAAAGGTGGTAAAAAAGAAAACTGATGGACTTCCAAAAAAATAACATCTAAAATCAAAATACATAATTTGATGTAGGCTTACAGACATGCGTGTAAATATGTTTTTCAAATATCAGAAAAAATGGGAAAACAAATGTGTAGAATTGATCCTAAAGTTGATCACATTTATGCCACTGTAGTCTGGTTCCTCTTTTTTGACATGCTTGCTCTTCTTCTTTATTGATTGTACATTGGTTTGAAGTTGCCTGCATGAATAAACAAATAATTTTTTATCATATTTTATTACAAATATAAATAGTCTATTTGACAATTTGAGTTAGAATCATACCTTTCTGTCCCCCATATAAATATTTCATAAGCATTTTGATTGTATTTAAAGGTCCTTGCATATGAGCCACTGTATCATATTCTGCAATATTACTCTACATATGGGGTATTATTATGTTTGATGGCGATTTGTTGTTGTGATGGTCTTTGATTCTCCTTTTTGGCATTGGATTTGGCTTGATTAGTATATGCATCTTTGTGTAGTTGTTTTCCTTGAACTCAACCACTTTGATTTTGTTCGTCAACATTGCAGTGTGTAACCCCCATTTGAGATCTTTAACCTTTGATTGGAAAGCCTTCTCCATCAAATGTATTTCTTTGGGTACTTGAGCCTTCACTTGATGTAGGTTTGATTGGAAAGCCTTCTCTATCAAATGGTCTATGTCTTTGGATATTTCAGCCTTCAGTGTTGAAACTTTGTCGTCATGTTGGTCAACATTGTCAAACATTGTTATCTAAGGCCTTGTTTGATTCGCGGACTGAAAATGATGGGATTAACAGTCCTGGAATTAATAGTCCCTGGGTTATTTTTCCAGGATTAATTTCATCCCTAATTTCACCCAATCGCATGTTTGATTCGCGTGGGATTAATTATACGATAAGGAATAGCATTTTTTTTTTAAATTCAAAACCATTTTTCGAAAAAAGGAACTTTTGAAAAATAAGCATTTTAAAACAAATAATTTTGTGAAACATTTTTATTACAAAACAATTTGGGAAAAGTTTTTTTTTTTTTTGAGCTAATTTTTGAAAAAAAAATTCTTAAAAAAGTTGAAAATCAATTTTCTGAAAGAAAAAAAAAAGTTTTTGAAATTTTTTTTTGAAGAAAGAGGTTTTTTGAAAACATTTTTCAAACAAAATAGTTTTTGAAATCATTTTTTGAGAAAAGAAAGTTTTAAAAAACATTTTTTCGTATTTTTTAAACAAAAATAGTTTCTGAAAACATTTTTTCGAAAAAATGAAAGTTTTGTTTTTTTCAAAAAGTTTTTGTAAAACATTTTTGAAAAATAAGAAAGTTTTGAAAATATATATTTTTAAAAAAAAGTTTTTTCAAAACAATTTCTGAAATTAAGATTTTTTTTTAAAAACATTTTCTGAAATTAATATTTTTTGAATTTTTTTTAAAATCATTTTCTGAAATTAATATTAAAGAAAATAATTCTGAAAATACTTTTTGAAATCAATCTCAACATCATCGAAATATTTTTGAAAACAATACCTTATTTGTTAATCCTACGTAATCCCACCTCCCCCCTAGGATTATTTAGTACCCCCCATATAGGGATAAGATTAATCCTGGGATTAATAATCCCGACAGTCATTTCGGGAACCAAACGTGAGATAACTCAAGAATAGGTACATTTAGTCCTATCCCAGGCAATTAATCCATGAATCAAACGAGGCCTAAGTATCTTGTTTAGTACCTCTTAAAAGAGATGTCAGATCTTCCAATTTTTGAAGAACTACATTTTTGAAATTTTATGATTCTTTTCCTTTGCCAAAAACCAAGTGTAAGGTTAGCCTCTAATACTAAGTGCTTCTTACAACTGCTCAATTTCAAACTGTTATGAAGGCAAAATAATAAGAAAATTTATACATAATCAAAACGTATTTAAATAAGATGGTAATGGGGTTTCCCGTAGATATATCACTTGAAACCAATTATATAAATAAGATGAAAATGGTAGAACTTGTGAGGTATTAGTCAGATCTTGAAATGGTATAGAAAGGAACAAACTGCGCCTATAAAACTAATTAACCCAATGTTAAAATAGATTTTGGAGGAATTATATAAGCAAACTACTTAATTAAACAATTAATAACTTTTGAGCAGATTAATTAGAACATGAGCAGTTAATGGAAAATTTAACTCACAAATGGGGACACCAAAGAATACGTTGTACTCCCGATCGATTCTCGACGTCTTCTTCATAGGATGCTACAATCTTAACATTTTGAATGCACACCTCGCGAACTTGAATGCAACGTATGAATGCAAAGGGTCTTCACCAAGTGAACGCAAAGTTGTGTAGTACTTTCTCTCAGACTTGATATGAATGCAACATATGTGCTTTGTAATTTTTCCGGGGTCTTAACAAGCTAAGACACAAAGAAGCACTATTTATAGAGATGAACGAAGTCTTATGGAAGGGTGGGAACAATTCGGAAAAAAACCAAAATGGAAACGATGAAACTATTGGTGGCAAACAAATGCCACTTGGAAGAACACACCTTTTTGGAAAGCCACAACAGTTAATGGCAAGACTTGCCAATTAACCGACACACCTTGTCAATTAACTGCGTAAGTTGGCTAATGTACTTAACAATTCAAACCTCCTGTCTTTATTTTTTGGTCAGCAAACAAAACTTTTTATTGACTTTGAAGGGGTACATCGATTACAATCTTGACCTTAGAACACAGATACTACAGAGAGTTATACTCTGGCACTATATCAAACCCAAGGTTGGATAAGAACACCTCACTTAACCTGCACTGATCACAACTTCACTTTTCGAATCCCATTCAAATACCCTTTGAAATCCTCCACTGCGTAGATATCGATCTTGATGTCAAACTTAGCCTTCATCCACATGGCTACTCTGGTTTTGATCAAATCCACCACTTCCGAAGCCCGTGTTGTTGAACCGTCTTTTCCCTTTTCCATATTCGGAAATATTTTTTTATGTTTACTGGGTTGATTAAGCCTTAAGTTTTCACATTAAAAATCTCTCACGTGCTATCAACTATTTGTGGGGCTAGTTTATACGGACCCATTGCTCGATTTTATTTGGCTCCTCGTAAATGGGCGGTCGGATCAGGCTCCTGAGATTAGTCGAGATGCGCATAATTTGGCCCAAACACCAGTGTTTCCCAAAAAACTGAGATTAATGTTTTTTTGCCAACAGACAACAGTTGCATCGAATTATTTTGCCTTTTGAAAGGACTTTCCACTGACAGTTGTCCTTAAAATCTTGACGGTTATTTGGAGAGGCGTTTCTGCAATGTAACGGTTCGAAAGAGTTGTGGGGTGTGGCTAGAATTACTTGCAAGTGCCAAGGGCATTTGTGGAAAAGAAAGAGTAGGAAACACTTTCGTACATTTAAAAGAAGCAGTATAGATTTGGTTGAAAGTTATTCATGTTAAGGGATCGAACGGATTTGTTTCACATATTTTTGGTAGCATTGTGATATGTGACCGAATGGTCAAGATCAAATCAACACTGGAGAGACCGAGTTGAAATCGACTCCGATCTCTATGGCTATGTGGCTTAATATTTTTCTTTTTCTCATGCAGGAAAAAATCATAAGTTGGATGCTACAACAAGTACTGCAATAACGTCTCGCCCTATAGAACTCATGTATCATAAGTCTTCAAATAACTTCTTGGACAATGAGGCCAATCGGTCAATGATCGTTTAGCAAAGAACGTATGTATAGATCGAGTTTCGTGCATTTAATTCTTCGCCAGCTGCTTTTTTTGACAAATGTTTTGATGCAAAATATCAGGTCTCTAACCCCCCACACTTTTGTCCTAAACAGCATGTAAATTCTTGTCTGAATGCAAATCTGTTTGCTTGTGGTTTCAAAAAAAAATTAAAGACCGTAGGATCAGTTGATCGCACCTGGGCCTACCTAATTAAGTATTGTCACCTCTGTAGTATTTTATTGTCTTTCAATTCTTTGCGGTTCTCCTTGAGCCGACCTGAACATTGTTTAAACTCATTTTCATTTTCCTTTTCTACAACTCCGGGTGTTCAAGCCAGTCTACACACGCTTCGACTAATCCGTGAGACAATGAACCGTATGGGCTATCACCATAAGAGTTGATAGCACCTGGGAGATTTCAAATCGGAGACCTTAGGAGGAACCAAACTCTAAGTCCGCATTCACCACGAAGGCCAACCTTTTAACGCATTTTCTTTACTAATGGCAGTTACGAACAACAGCAATTTTGTGAAATGAAAGAGGAAACTAAATAGTAATTATATCTGCTTCTTCTGTGGATGATTATAAAGGGTTCAATGAATTGTTTACACTGTGGCTTTTTATCAAACAGGTAGTGGCTGGTAAGGTATTGGACCCCTGTTTAGAAGGAAGAAAAAAAAAACACTTCTTTGTTCTTTCGTTAGTACTCATTTTATCTCTCGTGCTACTCCTATTATAGAAAATTGTGACCTCACATTCGAATAAAGCATAATTTTACATTGCAAAAAAGAAATTTCTTTTTTTCCTAAACAAATTAGTACTTGCATACAACACACTCAGGAGTCTAGCACTCTCTGCATCTATCTCTTCAGATGGAGTTATTAACAGAAACAGAATAATTCTGGACAAAGCACAAACAATTTGGACCTGCAACAAGATCATGGAATTGGGGTATGATGGTGAGGAGGATGAAGTCATAAGCAAATTTTCAGATATGGTAGCTGAAGACTTGGACAGAGCTGACAAAGTGACAGGGCAGGCCTTAGTTTTCTTATTCTTTGCTTCTTGGGGTGGGGCCTTGGTGCAGTGGGTTGTGTTTTGGTCTTCGAGTGGAAGGGTGTTTTGTCCTGAATGGGGGTGGGGTGTTTTTGTTTGTGGGTTTGCGGGGGTGTCTTCATATGCTTTTAGTGCTGTTTCGTTGGTTCGTTTTGGGGTGGCTCTGTTGGGCGTTGTTCAAATTGATTTTTTGTCAATCCTTGGAGCTTGAATAGCTTTTGATTACCGTGGTGTAGAATTTCTTTATTAATATAATATTCTTTTTTTGCCGTTAAAAAAAAAAAAAAACACTTAGAAGTTGCAGTAGTGGTTCAGGTGGATGCCCCGCCTTTGGAAGAGTACTCTTCAAGGTTTGAGATTCGATTCCCCATCGGGTGAGTACCCTACAGGAAGTAGGGGGCTATAACAGGTGTGGCCGCGCAAGCTCGATCTACCGGAGGTTTGCACTACAACAAAAAACACCTTTGGTGACCCATGGTGACACCCTTTGGTAACAAAAAATTGGTGTTGACTCGAAATATACTCAATAGTGACTAAAAATTTTAGTGCTTGTCACCGAAAATCCTTGGGTAACCAGCAGTTAGGGTGCCAAATAAAGAGGAGATTTAGAGACAAAAAATTTGTCGCTGAAGATAAGTGTATGCGACAAACATAAAATTGTCACCGGAAGGTCTGAATTTTTCCACTCCCGGGTTGCTATTCATTTCAGCGCGATTAAATGAAAAGCTATGCCACGTAAACGACGTCGTTTCACGGATTTTTGCTTGTCACCAAAAATAAGCCCTAATTTTGCTCTACCCATGCGCTGCCTCTCTTCACTCACGCTGCACCCTTCATTCACGCTGAAGACTCAAACTCAGCCCCCTTCCTCGCCGAACTCGTTAGCAGCAGCAGCAGCAGCACCACCACCACCACCACCACCACCGTGGACGACGAAAAGGCTCGCTCACTTTGTGATTTCTGGTATTCCTCCACTCTCCAATCTTCCTATTTCATGGATTCTTCCCCTCATTTACAAGAAAAATGATTCGTTTCACAGCTCACTGCCGTTTCTCTCTCAATCGATCCCCTAAATCTAATAGTGGTACGTCTCTCTCTCTCTCTCTCTCTCTCTCTCTCTCTCAGTCGACAATGAAAAGACTCGCTCACTCTGTGGATTTTTTTTTAATTGCGATGTAATTTTTGGTATGGGTTTGGTTCGGAAAAAGTCTGTGAATGGTAACCTTGTGTTCTTGGTTTGTTGTAGAGCTGTCTGAGTTCATTCAGTGCACCTTATGAGCATTATTTAATATTTATCGCTTCTTTTGGGGTTTGGCAAGGGTGTTGATGACCCTGCCTTATGGGCTTGGAAGGTTGGAAATAGTTGGCGAACAATAGATGACATCAATGATACATGGGCAAGGTTCTAATTTCTGGACTTTACACTTGGGTGTTATAACAGAAAAAGTTGTTTGTCTTGTGTTCTAGAGATCATATCTTAGGCAGAAATATAGCACCATGACAAATCTCTCAATATTCGTATGAGTTGTACGAGATGGGAAAAAAGAACTTGCTGACCGAGTAATGTGTCCCTACATCTGGGTGCTTGGCATTGTCAGAGAATTTTTATTGCAGAGGTGAAGCTTCTTTAAAAAACTAACCTGGAAACAATAAGACAGGGATATAAAAGCATCTTCAATGGCTAGTATTGTATAATAGTTTAGTTATGGACCTATTGGCTTGGCACAAAATTCAGCTTTTAGCGTTTCTAGCTTTCAAAAGTTCGGCAACAAGATCCCTATTGTGTTGGCTGTCAAGTTGAAGTCAGCCGCTTGAAATCTCATTGTAGATCAATATAAGGCACAGATAATATACACTGGACTTTGTGCCTTCAAATGTCAACAGAAAATTTGCTGCTTCTAGATTAAATGCAGATCTAACCAACTGCATTTTCCCTAGGAAATTTCCCTCATTCCAAAGAGAGTGAGATAGCTAGTTTTCGTCTTGAATTTTGTTCATTTGACTGTAAGATTGATTAGTGAGCTTTTTCCAATTTCCAAGAATGAACGGGGGCCAATATAAGGAATTTAAAATTAATAAAAGGCAACTTGTGGTTTGTATGATGATTTTAATTTCATCCACATTCATTTCCCCAGCTCTTTAATGTTATTGAACCTAATCTCTCCGCTGTTTTCTGTTTAACATGACTACTATTGCTGATCTTAATGACAAGTGGGCTCCCTATGCTGGTCCTAGTGGATGGAATGGTGAGAATGTGATCTTTACAATGACGTTTGAGTGTGGGTAGGGCTACAAGCCTCACCATTTGTGAGCGTGAATCTTTGATTTCAATCTGCATTTATACCATTCTCTCAGATCCAGACATGTTAGAATTTGGAAATGGCTGCATGACTTACCATGAATATGGAGCACATTTTAGCATTTGGGCTTTGATGAAGGTGCAATTTGCAAACTTCCTTGGTTTTTGTTAAATCCTCTTTTTTATTCCTTTTTTTTTTTTTAATGTTAATCAATTAAGTTCTTTATATTGGACTATTTTGGTGAAAGCAACAGTCCACGAGGCGATGCTTGTTTTTCTCTTATTGGTAGACTTCATGGGACTGAAACTCTTTCACACCGTCTTCTTTCTCTCGTATAGTATCTTTTGGCTATTATTTAAAGTTGTTTTTCTTCCTATCATAGAGCTCTGCATTGATCCTATATACATTTTGTGTGATTTGCAACTTATTATTAAATATTCTTACTAAGAGTTGATTGGTTACAGAAGTATTTTACTACCAATTGTGAAGGAACGGCAACTTAATTACTTGTTCAATCCTGCTTTAGGGACGGCATAAAATGATAAAATGCATGTATTAGCTTCAATCACATCCTGTCCTTTACCATTACATTTGGAACATTTTTAGCTGTATCAACTTAATATTGCTTGAATGTGCAGGCTCCCCTTTTGATTGGATGTGATGTAAGAAACATGACAGCCGAAGCATTTGAAAGACTAAGCAATGAGGAGGTCATTGCTGTGAATCAAGGTAGACATCATTCCTGCCTCTCATTTCCTATTAGAGAGGTGAAAATAGCCAAAATTTCAAGGGTTCAGATCTTTGTTTTCATTTTCTAGTTCAAAGATACCTTTGCATCTCAAGTAACAGATACACATGCCTGACCATATATATAGGGTACCGCAATACTAACTAGGATTTTATCTTTTTCTGCAGATTCTCTGGGTGTTCAAGGCAGGAAAGTGCATGTTGCAGGAACAGATGGTTGTCGTCAGGTCTTTCCATCTTGACCCTTTTAACACCATTGAATTGGATCCAAGATACCAATATGTTCTGTAGTACCAACTTCAAATCATTTCCTAGTCAATCTACAGTAGTCCAAGTATGGTATTGAGAATTTGACCAATAATAGTATAATACCAATAACTATTTTACTGCAGCTCTAGATGCAGTTTTTGTCATTTGTGTTCAAGAAATGTTCATTTTGAATTTTTAAGTACATTTCAGATGGTGTTTTCATTTAACTAGTTGAAGATCTACGTACTGAAAGAAAACAAGAATTTATCCTTTACAAATTGGTCAAGATCTCCTTCAAAAGCTGCAAATATTACAGCTGCATGGGGTACACTTGGACTTGAATCCTCTACCAGTGTCTCTATGATATTCGTGGAAGGTAAGAACATGACTGACTCACAAGTGCTTATCTCTTTGTATTTTATTGTCTGGTTCTGCTTTTGTTCTTGCTATGTATGGGGACTATCTTTTGCTAGTGTTGATTTAGTGCTAAACTATTCCAAGTAACAAGATCAATGCAAGCGTTTGTAGCATTCATTTGGTTTTTTTCTTGGGTAAAGTTAAGGCCTTGATTAATTAGACAGACATGAGACCACTCTACTGGCTCATTGTATTGGCTTCTCCTAAAGGGCCAGTGAATTGGACACCCTGTAATTGCAATACAGACAGAAAAAGTTGCATGGTCACAAAGTTCTTTTGCCCAAAAAGCTTTTTCGATTTTCCAGGCTAGAAAACTTGGACTAATTGGCTTAATTGGTCTTGAATTACTTAGTTCATTCACATATCATAGGGATTTTTAGTTTGACTGATTTGAAGATTATGGCATTATTGTGTCACATGAGTTGTTCAATCACTTTTACAGATTCTACAGATTCTTTGATCAACCTTGTTTTGCAACTTCATTTTGTTCATATGCTGGTATTACTTGTGTCACTTGGCATGAATTTTTGTAAAAGCTTTGTAGTGCCTTTTTCGTTTAATTTATTAAAACAAGGAGTTGGACAGCTTCTTGTACAATTTGAGTGACAAGTTCGTTGAATTTTTTTTTCTTGTATCCTAGCATATGGTGATCTTATTGATCCATATGTTTAAAGTTAGTTTGTGTATTATGGTGATATGTAAATTGTGGCTGATGGTGATCCAATGATTGCTCTAATTGGATCAGAAGGAAGAAGAGTTATGTAGAAAAGAAAGGAATAAGATTTTTTAAGAGGTGCTAGGTTGTTTCATTAGCATGAATGTTAGTTAATTGGGCTTTGTGATGGAGGTTTAATTGAAATAAACAATCAACTCTTTTGTTATCTTTCCAATCGAATTCAGCAGCTGGTAATTGGTTATTTTATATGTTCTGCAACTGATTATCATGGATGTAGTCCAAAAGTCTCAAAATCATAAATGAAATTTGTATTTCCTTATGTGGCGTTGAAAGTTATTGGCTTAAATGATACCATCCTAACTGTTTACTCTTGAGTTTAATCTTCTGCAAAAAATGCTGAATGCTGTTGGTGAGGAAGTTGAGGAAGTAGTGACGAGGAACGATACAAAGATGTAGGTATACTTTTTCTTTGACCCATATGTATGTCAGCATTACAATAGCTACGCCAGGTGGGATTATCCATCAAGGTATAAGGCCATTCAATCCAGTGTGCTTGTTACCTTTCCTTCTCTCCTCAGATCTTCCTCCCTGATGAATGGAACCAAAGTATTCCCAAAAGGAAGGGAAAAGTTACTGGATGTTTGGCTCGTAACTGAAGGAAATGATTATCATGAAATTGATATTAAAGCATTTGGAAGCTAGAGTGGGTTTGACACATTAACTCATTGGAAGCAAAAAGTTACTAAATGTTGTCGTCATGCATTGCCTGATTTTTTTATTTCATTAGGCATCTTATCAAATCCAAATTGTCTGATTTCCTCATTCAGTATGATTGTTTTTTCTGCACTACTATAGGAGTTCTTAGAGTCTAAGAATTTCTAGTTCACTGCAGCTGAATTCAAGGTCAAGCTCTCTCACCTGATACAAAATGGGATAGCCCCTTCCTACAAGATCGACTCTAATTCTCAGTAAGTAACTTCCGCTTCATTAACTCTCAATCTTTTTTAGTTATTCAATTGGTGCAATTTGTTCAAAAATCAGTCACTAGTGCAATTTGTTCAAAAATCAGTCACTAAACTCAATTGTTGTAGCTATTTGGACATGCCCCAAGTATGAGTTGCCATTTAAACTCCTGACCCGTGACAAAAATAGATGGCGAGTATTGTCTAGTATGTGTGATATGACTTTTTGAACAAAGATTGATGACTGCAGTTTGCTTGAAATTGGGCTGTCGACGATTGCCATATTGTGTAAATTGTGCTTAATGGTAGCTATCTGGACATGCTTTCTTAGTGAAATCTGTTAATCTATTATCAATCATCAATACTTCATTCGGATCTCCTTTGTTAACTTGCCTTTGGCATGGACGCGATATGGTCATCCTAGAAGTAGAACTTCATTTAGAAAGCTATGAACCAGAAGCGTGTCGGACACGTGTCTAAAATGTGTCCGAAGTGTGTCCATGTCTTACACATTTCTAACACCGACACTTTGATTCTGGCAAAGTTTTGCTGCTACGTAGGTTGCATATCATCAATATTATGTAGAATGACATCAAAATCTGGGTTGGGTAGCTCGTTCAGTCACTTATGAGTCATGCCATAATTCATCATATAACAACTTAGAGCAGAATTTCTTTCTTTTTCAGAACCTTTCGTAGGCTTAACATGATACATAATTGTTTTTTTTTTTTTTTTACAGGTAAATAAGGAGATGGAGTTGTTTTTTGGCAGTTAACCAAGATGGAATTGAAGACTTTTTGGTAGTTAAATGGAACACTTATTTTGAGTTCTTTTTGTCATTGGACACACCATGGATATGGATGTTTTGTAGTTTTTGTAATGTTGTTAAGTTTTAAGTGGTTATTGTTGGAGGATGAATGTTTTGAAGTTGGATGATGAATGTTGACTTATTGGATATTTGATTTGAATGATATTTTGCTTCTTTGCAATTTAAGTTTTGCTAAGTTGAATCATAAGATACAAAAAAATTTGAAACTTTATAAGTAGGTGAAAACAATATATGGAATGAAGTGTGTATTGCTGCTAAAGTCTTATTTTTTGTGACAAAAGGGATTGTCACTGATGTGTCTCCTACTACGATAGGTTATTGGTGACACACAATTAGTTGTCATGGTAGGTACTTTTGGTGACAACTTTTGTCACAGAAAAATCTCTCTTTTGTGACAAAATGGTGCTGTTATCGTTACTTTCCGTGACATAATCACCTTTGTCGTAGAAAATCTCTCTTTCGTGACACCATATTGTTGTCACTGATACTTTCGGTGATAATTGTGTCACGGAAAATCTGTCTTCGGTGACACCAAATTTTTGTCACTGATGACAACATTCCGTGACAACTACACAATTTTGTCACCCTTGACTTTCAGTGTCATGGATACAATGACACCTCTTCTTGTGTCACCAAAGATAATAGGTGACAAAATTTGGACTTTTAGTGACATTTTTACATGTCACCGAATGAGTTTTTTGTTGTAGTGTTGGGTTGTGTAGTCGGGTTCACATAATAGCTTGACTGTAGGATTGTTCCTACGTTATCCAAAAAAAAAATACTTGCATACGAAAAGGGGACCTAAGCAAAAATTTCTTCTTTTATCAAGCCTTGTTTTGCCGTCTTATATGAACTTTTACAACATTGATCTATATTTTTGTATTTATTTTATTTTAACTTCCTTCGAGACTAAAATGTGATGTAAAAAATTAATCCAAGTCTATATTTTTGTATTTTTATGATCATAA
>BPLS01028684.1:59377-102429 GCA_019656275.1 Rhododendron kiyosumense | reverse complement strand
CTCTCTCTCTCTCTCTCTCTCTCTCTCTCTCTCTCTCTCTCTCTCTCTCAAAGAGATCTATCCTTCCTGATTTCGGCGTGCCCCTACTTCAATGGAGCCGATCGTCGTCAGAGCAGTTTGCCTGTATGCTCTTTTGTCTGATCTTTCTCACTGTGTGCTCTTCTTTCCAATCATCCTACTGTTCCATCGACATTATCAGGCCAGCCCTATTCTTGTTGTTCCTGGCATCGCATAAGTTTGCACCCTGATGAGGGCGTAGTCTCTTGGGATGGATATAGCAGTTAACGGTGCTGTATAGTGGGGTGTGGTTGTTGTGGTGATCAAGGTTCCGTTCTGTGGTCTTCACTGTGTCTCGGCCGCCCTTGTGGCAGTGGTGGTGGTGGCAGTGAGGGTCTTGATCAAAGTTTTTGGGTGTAGATCCTTATGAGTGTAGAACTGTTGTTTGAGGTTTTGCTTTAGTTTTTATTTGCTATTTTTTTGTTGATTTCCTTTCCATGTGTGAGATTTTTTATCACTCATTGAGGGTGATTTTGTGGTGGGTTTTCTATGTCGTCTCGATGACTTTTCATGGTTGGAGGCGAGACTTTTCTGTGTGAGGAAATGCCCGGTTAAAATTAGACAAAGGGGACCTAAATATGTATGATATAGAAGAAAAATTGCAAGTCTAAGTCGTCCACCCCAAACACCACGGTATGCATTTCTCTCCTTTCATGAGGGGAAAAAATATACTTCTATCTTGCCTGGCTTTTGTGGCCTTTATTTTCTGAGAATATAAATGCATGATATAGAAGTTCAATTGTAAGTCTAAGTCCACCCCAAACAACACAGTATGCATTTTTCTCCATCTGTGTGGAAAACAAAAATATACTTATATCTTGTCTAGATGCCATTTTGTTTCCTAGCAAGTCTATCAATTCAAAAGTTATGGGTATGTAGTATTTACCAATCACAATACATGTACATGGAGTACCACATGTAATCGCTTCAAGAGAAAAACTTTCTATGATCCGAATCTTACATCTTGTAAATTGTAAGGTTAAACTGTAGAATATATTTACCGTTCATTTTGAATGACAATTTTCCATGTGTCTGCGCGTCTATTAACATCAATTCACACAAATATATTTTTAACTGTATACATTTGCATGTTCTATTAACGGAATACTTCAGATCATAGTAGTTTTGGGCTCGTGATATGGTAAAAATAGGAGTGTGGAGGAGTACAAAGGGATGGAGTATGGAGGGGAGCGGACATGATCCTTGGTGGAATGAGAAAATTTTTGAGTGCCCAGTGGATATATTTCACGTGGTATCTGTTTAGCACATCCGAGCCATCCAATACATCTTTGAACAGCTCGAATTGAAACCCTAGTCTCTCTTCTTTCACCCCAACAGTTTTTCTCTTCCTTCTCTTTCTTCAACTTCGAGCCGTTCAAGCCAAACAAATTTTTTTTTTTTCGAACTGTTCAGAAATTTAATGAACGATTCGAATGTGCCGAATGAGCATCACATGATACTCAGCCGGCACTCAAAATTTTCTTAGTGGAATTGTCGAAAATATCTTTATTCTAATTCTTGGCCGAGAGTTTTCCACGTATTTACTTGACTTGGAAGTCCGAGTCAATGAGGGGTTTTGTTAGACTACCCCACTGGAGTGAAATAAATTATTGCACGAGAGATAGAGAGAGAGAGAGAGAGAGAGAGAGAGAGAGAGAGAGATCCGTACTCGGTAACTTCCACCAATGACCCATAATAACCCTAAGCCACTGGTTATCTTTAACAAAGCTATGGTACACAGAATATATTGTATGTCTAAATTATAACGATTTGTTATTTTCATTATGACGATTTTTGGTTTTCTAATGCATATTTTTTATGCTAGTTACAACTTCTACTTTAAAATTTACCTGCTGAACAGGTCATTAGTAGGATACCCATAGTTAAAAAATATTATTATCATGTAACCATAATTATTCGTACCAGAAACCA
The DNA here is from genome assembly GCA_019656275.1 of Rhododendron kiyosumense. Lineage (NCBI taxonomy): Eukaryota > Viridiplantae > Streptophyta > Magnoliopsida > Ericales > Ericaceae > Rhododendron > Rhododendron kiyosumense. Next base: position 100,440 of record BPLS01028684.1, on the reverse strand, counting down.
TAATACTTGTATCCAACCAAATATATGTGTACAATATCACAAATTAAATAATGCTACCCATAAATATTATGACAACACCATAAATTGACATTATCTTACCACAATGAGTCGTACCAAAAATTCTTTAACACGTATGATATTCCGTAACAAAATCAAAATATGTCGTACCAGAATCAACAATTATTATACTCAATCAAAATACATGTATAAAATACTACAAATTTAGTAAAATAACCAAATTTGTTATGACAACACCTAAAATTGTTATTTTCTTGCCACAACGTGTCGTATCAAAAGAAACATATTTACATACTACAAATTATACAACAAATCATAATTGTTATGACAACACCATAATTTGGCATTTTCTCGCCCACAACTGTCATAGCAAAGGAAATTAATTAAAATATTTTGTAACAAGGCCACAATATCACATAAACAATAAAATAACCAAATTTGTTATAACAACACCATAAATTGATGTTTTCATACTCAAAACGTGTTATATAAAAAAATTTCAATCGGAATTTTCAGCTAACGATAGTTATAATTAGCAAAATAGTAAACCATAAATTCAATAATATAACCAAATTTGTTATGACAACATTATAAATTAACGTTTTCATATCCACAAAGTGTCGTATGAAAAAAATTCAATTGAAATGTTCAGTTAACGATAGTTATAATCAACAAAATACCAAACCATAAATTCAGTAATATAACCAAATTTGTTATGACAACGTATCGCATAAAAAATGTTTTCATACCCACAACGTATCAAATAAAAAAATTCAATTAGAATATTTAGTTAATTGATAGTTATAATCGGCAACTAAACGTCGTTAGCGAGTATATTTTTAGAATGATCCATCATAACTGTTAGAATATCAAGTTATACGATATTCAGCATTGTCACCAAAATTAGATGTCGACAACTGTGTAATCGAAAAAATTTAATGTATCGAGATACAAGAATGAAGTTGATTGCTTATCATTAGACTCTTAATCAAACAAAAAAAATCCTTACTATTGAATTCGAGTGCCGATGAAAGGGCTTTTTAAACCCTATCGAGCCAAAAAATTACGCAAATTATTTAATCAACAAATATAACAAAATCAATGGTTTTGATCTTCATTATTGTGTCATGGTTGCAAATCAACCGTACATTCAGTTGCAATAGAGAAAATGGTTTTATATCAAGTATATATTGAATGCACAATTCTAAATGTTGTTTTGGTACGATACATTGTGGTAAGAAAATGTCAATTTTGTGTTATAATAACAATTATGATTATGTCATATAATTTGCAGTATTTTACAAATGAGGGAAAGGGAGAGAGAGTCAAGAAAGAGAGAATAACCTATTACATGCTCAACTATTTTTTCATTTTACTAATTGATTTAATAAATAGATGGTCCAGATTATTCACTTTTAAATCCAAATATTTAAAATCATGGTGCGTATGGTACACCCCCTAATAAGGGGTGTGTACCATAGGACTACCCGGTCATCTTTTCTCTTTTTCTCAAACCTGTTACTCCTTTCTTTTCATTATGACAAATTATGGGGCATTAACTTGGCTATTTGAAATCGTAAGTCAGACCACAAAAAATCGACTACTTTTGGACCGTCACATTTATGAATAGGACTACCAAAATTCAGAAATTGGAGTACAAAAATTTATATGGAGGGCCATAAAAGTTTCAGACAAATTTACTTTGTTTTAGCCTTAAAAATCTCATAACACGAGTCTTAAAAATTCATATGTCAGACCACAAATATTCATATAATGTCGGAACATTTCAAAATATCTAATGAGTATTAAATGCTATTATTTGTGAAAAGGTTTAAATCAAAAGGTTTGTCTATTCAGTTTAAATGAATAGACATGATAAAATCAAAAGCTATAACTATTATGATCAAATGAACAAACATCGCTATTGAAATAGACATTGTATAGACATCCTAATTTGGTTGAACAAGTATTTAAGATCTACCTTGGGCATTTTCTGATGAAGAACCTGTTGTCGTGACATATTTGGCTAAGAATACAAAGTCCCGCTTGAATAGTTGTAATTTGTAAACCCAAGTTGTTGGAAAATCTTCCAAAGCCCCTTTCTAAGCTTGATCACACTCATTATGTTCACTTTCTGAACTGATTGCCACTTTTAAAACTGGCGACCGCCACTAACTTATGTCGATCGCTAGATATACGGTTGATCATCACTTTCCTTCTCTACCTTAACTATGTCGATCGTTAGATAAATAGTTGGTGTCACCCTAAACATTTGCATGGAGGATTTGGAGATGTAATAGGATATGTAATCTTGTGGGGTCGGTGAATCCGATGTTTGGTGTCACCAATTGAGGAAAAAAAATAAAATCCACACCTATTGCTAATTGGTTGTAGGTTGAAATCCTCCAAGCAGTTTAATATGGTATCAAAGCTAAGTCTTGAGTGGCCTCATTACACGCGGTTGAGTCTCTGGCGCCAGAGTGAAATCTCATGGTCTTCTCAGTTTGTACCTCATGTGAGGGGGATTGTTAGACTTTATCTCATATCGTTTATCTAAACCGCCCAAACTTGGAATAAATAAAATCTAGAGGCTATTTCACCTATTATCAATTGGTTTTAGGTTGAAACCCTCCAAGAAATCTAACAGCTATTTGGTCATTTTGAAGAAGCTAAATTGTGAAAATGGTGTCCCCAAGTTAGAATTCTGTGTCCAAAAAAAATCAAGCTACTTAGATTCTAACTGGGGGACTGTTGTGATGCCTAAATGAACCCATCTCCAATTCGTAATAGCCGCGCCAAAAGTCACTCTGATCTGAGACAGGGTAGAGGTACGAACGACACATGATTGATTATCTTGAAGTTTTGTCTCAAATGCATAATAGTCTTTAAAAAAATTTCAAGACAAACATGGTTCAATCATGCCTATTTCGATGTCTAATCAGTGTGATTTTATACACTTGCATGACAAACCAAACAAAATGAACGGCTTGACACAATTTTTTAGATCCAGAATCAGGCCCATTTGTGCCGCTACTCAGAAAAGACCCAAGTCAACTCACAAAAACCAAATTCAATAATTCATTGCTTGACTCTCGGGTCAATTCTGGTTGTTCATAGCTGCCTGCTTGAATCCAATCTCCAACAAAGCCAAATGGTACTGGGAAAAAAATTCACAAAACAGAGATGTCCAAAAACGCATACATGCATGTGAAGGGTTCATACAGGGTCCACAATCCACCCCAAACAACACGGTATGCATTTCTCTCTTTCCATGAGGGAAAAAAATATCTCTTTCTGGTCAGACTAATTTGTGGTCTCTATTTTCTTATCTTAGAATATAAATGCATGATATAGAAGTTCAATTGTAAGACTAAGTCCACTCCAAACAACACGGTATGCATTTCTCTCTTTCCATGCATGAAGGGAAAAAAATATATCTCTTTCTTGTCAGACTAATTTGTGGCCTTAATTTTCTTAGAATATATAGTTTCACAATCCATTATGCTCATTGAAAAAGTAACATTTTCTACAATATTGCTTATTATGAGAATAATTTTGTTGTATTTAATTGTTTGTTTCCTTAAAAAAATATGTTCTCCGAACACCTGGTAGGCAAAAGTTGATTGGAATACCTAATTGTCAATAAAAAGAAGAGTTATCCAATAAGCAATACTGGACGGAGGAGGTACAATTTATATTTGTCTGCTCCGCAAAATGCATTGCTATGTGATGCATTAAATTTTGTGAGAAACTAAATTGGAACTTTTTTCTGCACATTAGTAGATAATACCGAGTTCTTTAATTTGTAAATAAAATATGAAATCTTTTTTGCCGAAATACATTATTTATTAGTCATAAATTTGCCAGTAATAGACACGGACGACAATCAATTAGACGTACCCCTTCGGAAAAGAACCAAACATGACATGGACAACCACCATACTTTGGATGTACTGTTGGGAAAGACCCTAAACGTGGAGTGATTATATATTGAGTGCTTTTGGAGCAATGTTCCACACCAATAATAACAAACTAGATGTCATGTTGTTTCCTAGTATATCAATATAATAGTTATGGGTATGCAGTATTACCAATCAAAACACGTGGCACACCACAAGTAATTGCTTCAAGACCAAATTATGATCCAAATCGTTAATCTTGTAAAATGCAAGGTTAAACTTTAGAATATATTTACCTTTCATTTTGCATGACAACTTAATTTCCATGTGTTTGTGCTTCTATAAACATCAAATCATACTCATATTTTGTAAACTCGTATATTTTTGTGTGTTCTACTAGATGAATAGTTCAGATCATTGTTCTGGGCTTAAGATATGGTAAAAAAATTTAGAGTTTGGAAGAATACGGAGGAATGTAGTGTGGAGGGGAGCTGGTCCCTGATGGAAATGACGAAAATATCTTTTTCTGTGGCCAAGAATTTTCCACATATTAACTCGACTTGGAAGTCTAAGTCAATCAGGGGTAATGCTACAGCACTTTGTTAGAAAGAGCAAAATATTATTATTTTATTAATATTATTAAGAAACATGTTTTCGTCACCAATAGTGCCATTTGATGACAAAATATTTCGTCGCAAAAAATGAATAATTGGTGATGAAATTTTTTCCCTCGTCTATTAATGTTTTATGACAACGAATTTTTATGTTACGAATTATTACTTCTAGCGATGAATCTATGACAAAATTCATCGCCAAAGGTGATCCATCAGTGAAAAAAAAATTATGTCGCCAATATATGAAATCAGTGACAAATTTTTTCGTTCCAATAGACATTTTCATATGGGAAAAAAATCCAAGTTTCTTGCTCTTGCTGCATTTCGAACCCAGGTCAGTGCAAGCTCCGACCAATTGCCAATATTGTATATACGTTAACGAGCATTAGCAGAGTGTTAGCCATACACACTTTTCGGTATATATTTCAAATATCTAACATATATGTTTAACATTAAATTGTATTCCAAACGTCATTTCGAGCCTTTAATATAATATATTCCTCATTATGGTAGAACGTAGACAATATATCCATATTGATACGGTTCTGACCAAATAAAAATGGAGAGACAGAGTTGAAACTTGAAAGTGATTCTCTAATGCTGTTTTAATGCTTTTCTTTCTTCTGAAATTTTGCAGGAAGAAACAATAAGTGGGATGGTTACAACGAGTACTGCAATAATGTCTTGCCCTCTAGGACACATATTTCATAGTCTTCAAATAACTTAGGGAAGTGCTACAATACACATTCCTTATTTGAATGTGTATCATATGCATCCTTATTAAAACATATTAAAATATTATGATTTCCAAAATGTTACGAATCTATTGCTAAAGAGTTACACCTTAGAAGGATGTGTATTGAAGACTTTCCCAATAACTTATTGGTACACGGATGTGAATCAGTCAATGATCTTTTGGCAACGAATGCAGCTTCAAATCAAGAAAATATTGTGCATTAATTGAATTCTTTGTCAGTTGCTTTTATTCACGGAAAAATTTCAAAATGGCACCTGAACTTTGCACCAAATGTCACAGAGACACCTGAACTTAAGTTTGTTTCAATTAAACACATGTACTAACAAAATTCCCAAATTTAGACACCTGAACTTAAGTTTATTTTCAATTAAACACTTGTACTAACAAAATCTCCAAATTTAGACCCCTCGCGTTATATTCCGTCCTAAAAGTTGCTGACATGGCATCTCCAACCAGTTTAAGTTGCCCTATTGCACATGTTTCCAACATGGGACGATGCACCCAAGCAAAACCCATATGCAGACTTCATCGTCCCCTGTTAGAAACATATGCAATGGGGCACTGAAATGGGTTGGAGATGTCATGTTAGTAATTTTCGGGATGGAGTATGACGGCAAGGGTCTAAATTTGGGAATTTTGTTAGTACATATGTTTAATTGAAATAAACTTAAGTTTAGGTGTCTAAATTTGGGGATTTTATTAGTACAGATGTTTAATTGAAATAAATTTAAGTTCCGTTGTTTCTGTGACATTTGGTGCAAAGTTTAGGTGTCATTTTGAAATTTCCCCTTTATTCATAGATGTTTTAATGCAAAATGTCAGCTCCCTGAGGCCCCGTTCCAGAAACCTTCTTAAAAAATAAGTAGCTTATTTCACATTTTTAAATTCAAAAATAATGTAAATGAAAAATAATTTTTCATTTTTTTTTGCATTGTATAAAATATCTCAATAAGATGTTTCAAACAAGATCCATATTGCATATTTTTAGATTTCAACCAGCCCATAATTTTTGAGCTTGAAATTGCCTTCTTAAAAAATAAGGGCTTTTTTCCCATTCTGGAACGGGGTCTGAGCCCCATATCCTTATCCCATATCCTTTTACCTTTTTTGAACGTCAATTTTAGTTTGATCAGTTTTTTAGTAATTCCATAAATACACAAATTCGACTTTTAAGGGCGAAGGGGGAGTTTGTGGAACAAATTGTAGTGTCCTTAGCTAGCTATTAGTGTTGTGAGAGAGGGAGAAGGAAGAAATAGAGAAGGAGCAAGGCAAAGTAAGTGGGTAACAAACGGAGTATAATGGGCAACTACTCCCTATGAACATATCCATTACAATCAAATGGAGTCGATATAACAAAGACACCAATAGAGATTTTGGACAACTCCGAAAAGTGCCAAAATATCTAAATTGTCTAACAGTCCCACATCGGCTTTTCCTTGGAAGTTGATGTGGAATATAATGTAAGGCCAAGCAGCAGCTACTGTATAACTTGAACTTAATTTTTTGAGCCACGCAATTAGGCAAAAGGTTAGCAAGACAGTTGGGGCGGATCGTTACGCTCATCCTTTTCTCCCCCTTTTGATGGGTCCTCCATTATTTTTCCTTTGGACATGCTGTGTACGAAAAGCTAATAATGCGATTGATAAAAATCTTTTTTCATTTCCATCAGGTTCCGAATGAGGTGATCAATTGGTTATTGTGATCGATTTCAAAGCAAGGTTTTGAATACTACCGGCTAGAGTACCGGTTTTCTTACTAGTATGGTACGTATCGATACCGGTGAGATACCGAGTATCGTTTCGGATTGATCGCTATTAGTGTTATTTTCCTACCTAAAAGAATTTATAGTATAATATACTTTTTAAAGCAAAAAAAATAAAAAATATTATGGTATTTATCCGGTACCGTCCGGTATTTGCCCGGTACTTGAAGAAAAAAATAAATTTAAAAGTAGTCCAGTACTATCCGGTATTGGCCGGACTGACCAGTATCTCCAATACCGTCCGGTATTGATCGATACCGGCCGGTATTTGAGCCGGAACGGAATTAGAGGCATAGGGTACCGGATTGTGTCAAAAACGGTATGTACGAGCCGGTACGGAACGGTTTCAATAACCTTGCTTCAAAGTCGTCTAAGTCAAAAAGGGTTTCTTATGCAATTAAGCTACAAGCTGTAATTGCAGCTAGCTAGCATCCTGTATTAAAAGGGTTGAGCATGAGCACTCCCATCATCACCAAAATCCACTGATCATTTTTCTCTCTCTTCCGTTGTTTCTCTCTTGATTTTAAAAGAATGGGGGCATTAACTTGGCTATTTCCATTCCTTCTCTATTTCTTGGAATATCAAGTTGCTGCTTCTTCATCGTCACCTCTTTCTTCTTTTACTTCTTCTGCACACCCTTTGTGTCGTCATGACCAGAGGTCTGCACTGCTTCAATTTAAGCATTTGTTTGACATAAACAGCGTTGCTTCTTCGCGTTGTGATCGGGCCGGTATTCCTTCATATCCAAAGACCCTGTCTTGGGATGAGAATGCAACTGATTGTTGCGATTGGGATGGGGTCACGTGCGATGAGTTGACTGGTCACGTGGTTGGGCTTGATCTCAGTTGTAGCCAGCTCTATGGTACAATCCAACCCAATAGCAGCCTTTTCCAGCTTTCTCACCTCCAACGGCTCAATCTGGCTCACAATGACTTCAACTCCTCGAGCATTTCATATGCATTTGGCAGCTTTGCAAGTTTGATGCACCTCAACCTATCCAAGTCTGGTTTTTCAGGTTCAATCTCATCTGAACTCTCCCTCCTATCCAAATTGATTTCACTTGATCTGTCTTCTATTCGACTAAGACTTAGTCCAGCACTAAGAGTTATAGGGCGACTAAGATTTCCGTCGATACTAAGACTTGAGCCGCGCCCGCGACTAAGACTTGAGCCGCTCCATTTCAAAATTCTCTTGAAAAACGTGACCCGATTACAAGAACTTGTCCTTCATGGGGTAAATATATCTTCTGATTTACCCGATTCCTTGTCGAATTTGACATCTTTAACAGCTCTAGACCTGTCATCGACCGAATTGTCAGGGAACTTACCAGATGGTGTTTTCCACTTTCCAAACTTGCAGAAACTTGTTTTACGTGACAACGTGAATCTTGATATCAACTTACCAAAATCAACTTGGGGTAGTGGTGGTTCTCTATGGGTGTTGGATCTTTCTGAAACCAAATTGTTTGGAGAACTACCAGATTCAATTGGCCATCTCAAGTCTTTAAAATTCTTGGATCTCTCGTGGACGAGTTTATCTGGAGAACTACCAGATTCAATTGGCTATCTCAATTCTTTGAAATCCTTGTATCTCTCCAGGACAAGTTTATCTGGAAAACTACCTGATTCAATTGGTTTTCTCAAGTCTTTGAATTACTTGATTCTCTCCTGGTGCAAATTATGGGGTTCCATTCCTAAATCTCTTGGGAACCTTACGCAGATCCGTGAACTAGACTTAACGGGAAATGATTTTACTGGTGAAGTTCCATCTACTATCTCAAATCTCAAGCAACTCACTCATTTAATACTTGACTCCAATGACCTTGGCGGCAGAATTCTCGCTTTTGTTGAGTTCCCAATGCTGGAGAAGTTACATCTACAGGATAACAATTTCACGGGTCCCATCCCCTTCAATTTAAGTGGTCTTCAAAACCTAAGGGAACTCTACTTAAATAAGAACTCTCTTAGTGGGGTAATACCTCCATCATTGTTTACTCTTATGTCATTGGAACATTTAGACCTGAGTTCCAATCATTTAACTGGTCAAATTCCTGAGTTCCAGCATCGTTTACCATTGTATACCATTGACTTGAGTGACAATAGACTTCGTGGCCCCATTCCACAGTCAATTTCCACTCTTGTAAATCTGGTCGAGCTTTATCTTGCATCAAATGATCTGAGTGTGGTCGCTAGAAGCAATGGCAACAATACCCTTCCTAACCTTAGGAATGTCCGTATATCATCTTGCAACATCGAGGTGTTCCCTTATTTCTTAAGAGTCTCAGAGAATCTTGTAGAGCTAGATCTTTCTCAAAACAGAATTCATGGACAGATTCCAAATTGGGTTGGTTCATCGGAAAGGCTTCATTGCTGTATTTGAATCTTTCACACAACTTTCTAACGAGCATAAACAAACTTCCTTGGGAAAACCTAACTACTCTTGATCTTCGTTCCAATTTGCTTCAAGGACCACTTCTCATTCCACCCCCCTCTATACAGTTATTTTTGATGTCAAACAATAGTCTTCATGGAGAGATTTCTTCATCGCTTTGCAATGCGAGTTCCCTTCGGATGCTTGATTTGTCTCACAATAAATTGAGCGGTGAGGTTCCACAATGTTTGGGTAATTCTAGTAGTATTCTTGAGGTGTTAAATTTGCGCTCCAATGGATTTAAGGGAACCCTTCCCTTGACATTTGAAAAGCCTAGGCAGTTACGAAGTCTTGATTTGAGTGAAAATTATTTTGAAGGACCACTTCCAAGATCTTTGGTAAATTGTAGATGCTTGGAAGTTCTAAACGTCGGAAACAACAAGGTTAATGATACATTTCCAAATTGGTTGGGGATTCTTCCAGAGTTACAGGTTCTTGTCATACGATCCAACCGATTTCATGGTCCAATAAACACTATAATGAGTGAATTTTCCTTTCCTAAGCTTCGAATTGTTGACCTCTCCTATAATGAGTTCACTGGCCATTTGCCAACGAGGTACTTCGAAAATTTCCAAGCTATGAAGAACAAAACTATGCCGGACAAACAATACATGAGTGGGGACAGTAGTTATTATCATGATTCTCTTGTGGTGACAATAAAGGGGCTTGAGATCGAATTGGTGAGAATTTTGACTATCTTCACAACAATCGACTTTTCATCCAACAATTTTAGTGGAGAAATTCCAAATGTAGTTGGAAAGCTCTATTCCCTCAAAGTGCTTAATTTTTCTCATAATAGTCTTACAGGCCATATTCCTGAAACTTTGGGAGACTTGACGTGCCTTGAATCATTAGACATCTCTTCTAACCACCTAACCGGCAGAATTCCAAGCCAATTAACAAGTTTGACATTTCTTGCGGTCTTGAACCTTTCGTTCAACCGTCTCCATGGACCCATACCCTATGGTCGACAATTTAATACATTTGAGAATGGTTCATATGCTGGGAACTTAGGATTATGTGGGTTTCCATTGTCGAAGGAATGTGGAGATAATCAAACAAAAGTACAGCCACCGGTGTTCCAACATGAGGAAGATGATTCAGGTTTGGATGGATTTACTTGGAAAATTGTGGTGATAGGGTACGGGTGTGGAATGACACTGGGACTCTTTCTAGGATCTCTTATGTTCTTAATTGGTAGACCTAGATTTTTTGTCAAACTTGCTGAAAGAAAGTTGCCTAAGAAGGTGATAAGATTGAGGAGAACGGTTGCAGACATAGCGGCTAGAAGAAACTAGCAAACACTGATCGCATTGTCAGGTATGAGCTGCATGTTAACGCTCTTTCATTTCATGACTTCTCAATTAGGAAATCTGTTGCTATCCCATTTCAATATGTGGATTGAATTTGGTTCATCCATTTTGCCTTCATATTGATTCAAGTCCACTTAATATTATTGCTTGCTCGTGAAAAACAAGACTTACAGCAGTTTACAACGAATAAACCGTACTTGTCAAAACGTACTTATTTTTCACCTGGTTGGTATTATGTCAATAAGACGTTAGATCATATTGATTGCTTTGGTTAAAAATTCCTTACACTTCGATCGTGACAGGATTGCTGCAATTGGTAGAGGAATCAAACCCAATCCCACAAATTTGTGTTTACAAAACTAGGACAAGTGGTATAAGTAATTACCCTCATCATCATAAGCTGGCCGAATCAAATGAACTCGTCACATGTCATCAAGTTTAACCGGCATTCATACTTATGTGTTTTTTTCACCCTCGTAAATTCCCGTTGTAGGTACAAGCTAGAAAGGAAGCTTTGTTGCTACATGACATATCGTTGGAATATAGGATGGGAAGATATATGGGCAAGAACATGACGAGTTTGGGCTGCATTTCATGTTATTGTTGGAGAACTTCTTGTAGTAGAGTGGGTGTTTGTGTAGCTAGCTATGGTTATTCGTGATTTTGCTTTGATTGTGGTGTACCCTTCTCGTCTGATGTTGTTTGTGGTTTATTTTTTTTACTTCGTTTTCATCTAGTAATGATTTGGTTTCAAACATTTTCTTTGGGTTGTATTTGTTGAGTGTGTGGATATTGTGAAATATGTGAAAGTGCATTTGAAATGTATGAAAATGTCTACCTAAAAGCGTGTTGAGACTTTAGAAAGCGTAGTCGTATTGAAGTAGATAGACAACTCTCAATTTTTCTCTCAATATCAACTTGTCTTACTATAAATCGAGAAAATGAGACCTCATCAACATATGGGGATGGAGGTAGAGATGGTGTTGCACGGTGGGGTGTGCATGCTGTCGTGATCAAGGTTTTGTTCCGTGGTCTTTGTTGTATCTCGGCCGCCCTTGTGGTAGTGGTGGCAGTGGCAGTGAGGGTCTTGATCGGAGTTTTTGGGCGGTTGGACCTAGGCATGTTGATCTATTGTTTTCTTAGAGGTTTTGCTTTAGTTTTTGTTTGCTGTTTTTGTTGGTTTTCTTCGCTTTTTTGAGACTTTTTTTTCACTCCTTGGGGGTGTTTTTGTGGAGAATTTTCTACATCTCTTTGATGGCTTTTCAAGGTCGGAGCCGAGTCGTGTGTGAGGTCTTGAATGTTCGTTTATGAGTTTAGGCATCATTTATGGTTGCTTTACTCTCTCCTTGGTGCGGCCACCCGTTATTTAATGTATGATTTTGTATCCATGAAAGCACCTTTAAACTTTGACCAAAAAGAAAACTATACTGGGAGACCTATGGTACACATCAATTATTAAATTATATACCGTATGCACCATGATTTTAAACGGTTGCTTTGAAACTGAATAAACCAGTCTATCAATTAACCAAGTACCCATCTCTCTCCCTCTCCCCGTCAAGGAATTCTGCAAAAACCGACGTTCTCTCGTCTGACTCTCTCTCCCTCCCTCTCCCCTCTCTCCCCCCTGCTTGTTCTGGTTCAACGACCTCATTCCGGCGACGACTCACTCCGACATCCTTGCTAGTGTGACGGTAACTCTCTTTCTCTTCGAGTTGATTCCATCTTGTTGCGTTTAATTGACTCCATTCAATGTGAGGCTAAATCGTTGGAGGGGATTATCATCTTCACAAATTGTAGTACTTTCAGATTGTGCACCAAGAGAGAGTTTACGTAAAAATCAAAGGAATTTGAGTGTATTCACCAGCATAGGCGTTTGTATAACTGTTGCTTTCTTCTTCTTCTATTTTAATTTGCTCTGTTTTTTACAACGAAATAGAAAGCTACATTTTCGAGTACCATTTGAATTGTGTTTGTGCAATTTTTATACCCCACTACGTGTTTGATAAAAGATCCATATGAAAATCCTTAAGCGCGGGTTGATTTAGTTGTGCTAATTAATGCAGTATGGCACTTTAGCTCAATTTTGCGTTTTAAGTCTCTACATTCAATAACAGAATGAAATTTCAAAACACCTCTTTTCTTAAATGCAGGATGACACAAAATATTATGCAATCGTAATGGTCAAGTCTACGTTGCTTTTTTCTTCTTTTTTATACCCCGCCACAAGTTTGATTGAGAGGCTGATATGAAAATTCTCAAGTGCAGAGTGATTTATAGTTGTGCTTATGATGAGGTGTTCCAAACTATATTGTTATTGTTACTATAATTTGTGGGTTATAACAAACTACATTTTCCTTAAATGTGAGGCCCCCAGTGGACATGCGTTTTGCTCTTCCCAAGCGAACTAAATGAAACATGCGTTTTGCTCCACCCAATGAACTTGGCTATTACGAAACTGTTAAGACATCATTTTTTGAAAAATTCCCTAAGAACTAAAGGGTTCAATGGATGATTCTAAAGGGTTCAATGAATGGTTTCCACTGTGGCTTTTTATCAAACAGGTAGTGGCTAGTGAGGTATTGGACCCCTGTTTAGAAACAAACACTTCCTCGTTCTTTCGCTTTTACTCATTTTATATCTCATTGCTTTTCCAATGATAGAAAACTGTGACCTTCCATTCAAATCTGTACTTGCTGAATATTCGAATAAAGCATAGGTATACATAGCAAAACAGATCGAATATTTCTTTTTCTTTTTTTCAAACCAAAAAATACATACGCAAAGCAGAAGAACTAGTTGACAACTTAATGAATGATCGACATCCATAGGTGTGACTGTTGGGGCCAAGTGAATAAAGACGACAATTGGAATAGACATAACACAATTAATCGGTCTCTCTCACTAAAACTTTTTGCCTTATTCTTGTTCTTGGCAGCATGAAAAATCCGAAGGTGTTCTGGTTCTTCATCATTGGTGCACAATACAGTTGGACAAATAGTCAATCAGGACTGGGCTTCAATTTATTCTGGAGGCGAATTCGCTGTTATCTCGATGCATGCAGGCCAAATTCAGTTGATTAGGTTGGAGCGAATATCATTGACATGCCTTGAAGCGACCATTTATTTCCTCTATTTTTATCCACTTCCGTCAAACATACAGAATTTGCACCAGGATAACATACATTCCATACAATGATCGTATTGAAGCATTTCCCAGTGCATAGAAATCATCAAAATAGAGGAAGTATACGGCCTAATTTTTCCTGACATTTTGTCACAGTATTTTTGGTTGCTTTATATATAAATTTTTTACATCTTATTGTTTGTGTTGATGAAAGTTATAATCCGAAAAGTGATGATCGAGAAAGGCTGCCATCCTATATGGACTTTCAAACTTTTTCAATTCTTCTCTTCAAGATGAAGAGATCATGGGATGTAAAGATTGACCCAAATCTTGTAAAAAAATAAGACCCTCTCTTGGGATGAGAATGCAACTAATTGTTGCAATTCGGATGGGGTCACGTCATTGGGCTTGATCTCAGTTGTAGCCGGCTCTATGGTGAAATCCATCCCAATAGGAGCCTTTTCCAACTCTTTCATCTACAACAGCTTAATCTGGCTCACAATCGCTTTCGCTACTTTCGCATTTCATATGCATTTGGCAGCTTGGCAAGTTTGACACATCTAAACCTATCAGATTCTGTTTTTTCAGGTTCATTTCCATTTGAAATCTCCTACCTCTCTAGATTGATTTCACTTGATTTTTCTTCTTCTCCACTGAGATTTGAACTGCTCCATTTTAAAATATTCCTTACAAACATGACCCGGTGACAAGAACTCAACCTTCGGGGATGATATATATTCAAGTTTACCCGGTTCCTTGACAAATTTGTCTTCTTTAACAACTCTAGATCTATCATCGACCGGATTGCTAGGGAAATTGCCCGATTCAATTGGTTATCTCAAGTCTACTAATCAACTCACGGGTCCCATCCCATTCAATTTAAGTGGTCTTTAAAAACTACGAGTGCTCCACTTGTACGACAATTATCTTAGACCATCCGCAATGGGAATAATCAAAACCAATAATCAAAATGTGCCACGTCAACATTTGATTATCCATTTAGTTCATAATCAAACTTAACAATTTTTACCTCCACATTGGTTATTTTTGCATTCCTAACAAAACAAACCCTCACAATACACAATGCACATATGTCCAATCGCAAACGAGTTCCAATCACGCACCCGACCACACCAAATTATTCGTCTCGATGAGACGATTCCAATATGGGGTGTTTTTGAATGATTGAGTTTTGAGTTTAATTATTGAGTTTGGTTATTGAGTTTTGATTATTGGTAAAAGTTGTTAAGTTTGATTATGGAATGAGTGAAATTTGGTTATTTGCTAAAAGACTTGTAGCTTTGCTTATTACAATGTGGGGTATTTTTTGAGCATTGTTGTTAAGTTTGCTTATCCAAACTCATTTGAGTTTCCATAATTTAACTGGTCAAATTCCTGAATTCCACGATCATTTACAATTGGACACCATTGACTTGAGTGACAATAAACTTCGTGGCCCCATTCGTCAGTCAATTTCAACTCTTGTAAATCTAACCGGGCTCTATCTTGCATCAAATGATCTAAGTGGTATTATGGATCTTCAAACACTCGAAAATGTTGAGTACCTTGATCTTTCCAACACTAATCTATCGGTGGTCGCTAGAAGCAATGTCAACAATACTCTTCCCAACCTAAGGAATATCTATCTCTTATCTTGCAACATCGAGGTGTTTCCCAATTTCTTAAGAGCCTCAGAGAATCTTGAAAAGCTAGATCTTTTTGACAGCAGAATTCAATTCGTGGACAGATTCCAAAGTGAGTTGGGTTCATCAGGAAGGGTTTACTGTCGTATTTGAATCTTCGTTCCAATTTGCTTCAAGAACCACTTCCCATTCCACCCCCACTGATACAATACTTTTTTTTATTATCTCAAACAACAATCTTACTGGAGAGATTCCTTCATTGATTTGCAATGTGAGTTCCCTTGTGATTCTTGAATTGTCTGACAACAAATTGAGCGGTACGGCTCTACAATGTTTGGGAAATTTTAGTAATGTTCTCTCAGTGTTGAATTTGCGCTCTAATGGATTTACGGGAACCCTTCCCTTGGCATTTGCAAAGCCAAACAAAAATTACGAGGTCTTGATTTGAGTGGAAATCAATTTGAAGGACTATTGCCTAGAACTTTGACAAACTGCATGTAATGGCTTGGAGGTTCTAAACGTCGAAAACAACAAGATTAATGACACATTTCCATATTGGTTGGGAACTCTTCCAGAATTGCAGGTTCTTGTCATGCGATCCAACCGATTTCATGGTCCCATAAACACTATGATGAGTGAATTTTCTTTTCCTAGGGTTCTAATTCTTGACCTTTCTGGCAATGGGTTCATAGGCCATTTGCCAGGGAGGTATTTTGAATATTTCCTAGCAATGAAAAACAATACCAGGCCTTACGAACAATATTACATGAGTGGTAAGATTAGTTACTATCCCGATTCTGTGATAGTGACAACAAAGGGGACAGAGATTGTATTCTCAAGAATTTTGACTATCTTAACAACAATCGTCCTTTTGTCCAACAATTTTAGTTGACAAATTCCAAATGCCGTTGGGAAGCTCGATCCCCTTGTGGTGCTTAATTTTTCTTGTAATAGCCTAACAAGCCATATTCCAGAATCTTTGGGAGACTTGACAAGGGATTGAATTATTAGACATCTCCTCTAACCACCTTACCGGGAGAATTCCAATCTAATTAAAATGCAAGTTTGACAATTTTTTGTGGTCCTGAACCTTTCGTGGAACCGTCTCCATGGACCCATACCCCAGGGTTTGCAATTTGATACATTTGACAATAGTTCATATATTGGGAACGTAGGATTATGTGGGTTGCCATTGTCGAAGAAATATGAAGATAATCGAATGAAAGTACAACCACCAGTGTTACAAGGGGAAGATGATTCAGATTTTGATGGATTTACTTGGAAAATTGTGGTGATAGGGTAAGGGTATGGAATGACACTGGGGCCGGACTTTTTCTGGAATCTCTCATGTTTTTAATTGGTAGACCTAAATTCTGCGCGAGATTTGTTGAAATAGAAATGCCTAAGAAGGTGACAAGATTCAGGAGATTTGCTAATGCTTTTACATTTCATTATTGTTGAATTAGTTAATAACTGTATTGTCCAAATTCTTGTTTCTCTCAGTAGATAACCGGAAGACTTAATAGTTGTTCACTTAGGACATTGTTCTACACTTTTTTTCCCCTTGATTAGTTTTAGGTGGTATGCCAATAATATATCGGACCTGTTTGATTTCTCTAATTAGATATATGATTGGATCACGAAACTCATAAACTTGGATTTCCGACATTTGATTGCAATAATTAGTGGAGGAATTACATCCATTGTACGTACGACCAATCGCATGGAATGTGAGAATGCAATACGTTGGATGGGTGGTATTAGTAAACCAAATGGTACTGTAAGTCTATTGAATTATGGGGCTTTTGCGATTGCAACGAACATGTTTTTCTTTCTCTCTCTAATATTCCCGTGGCAGTGAAAGATGGAGAAAACTCTTATGGCTTCTTGAGATAATGTTGGAGTAATGGATGAGAAGAAGAGCAAGAAAATGACGAGTCTGGGCCACATTTCATATTTTTGTTTTAAAACTTCTCGTAGTATAAACTATAAACAAGAGTGGGTGTTGACTTAGGTGACTAGCTAGTGGTTGTTTGGTTTTCAACAATTTAGCAGAATGTATTCCTTTCACATGCTCTTTCTATAGCTTTGTGGATTTTACTTTAGATAAACAAGTTTTGGGGCAGAGATGGAGGGTAATAATAATTCACCATCAGTGATCGGGTTGAGTACAAGTATGTGAGATAGATTCCGGGATTGAGGACAGAGATTGTGAAACCCAGCCATGTCTCGACATTGCCAACCCTAGTTTTGTTATGTTGATTTGTTTCATCCTATTCCGCTGAATCCGTTCACCATTTATTGCTATCATAACTCCATGGGCAATCATAGAGAGCCACTTGTGTACGGTTTCCATGACACAAATGTTAGCAATTTTGCACAAATAACAAGCCCTAATTTCTTACTCCAATCCATGGCATGTGAATAAACCTTAAAACCCAGGTACATACCTGTAAGAGATGAAGATCCCACCATCTTAAGTGTAACGGCAAGTTGCTACTATGAAACGATCGAGCCGATCAAGAGCCGTATCCCATAGAAAACGTTTTTCCCCTTTTGGGAGAAGAGAGAGAGACTACCCCCTTACCCTGGTTTACTAGAATGTGTTTTTAGTGGGCCAAAACACATATATATGAGATGAGGGCAGAATACTCCTTTTGTGCCTAATAAAATGGCCCAGCTCATTATGGGTCCAAATTAACCATATAGCACCAAGCTCACACTTACCAAAATACATACTAATAAAATTAGTGCATCAAAATGACCCATTACAAAATGGTGATCACTAACCAAATGGGTCTAAACAAATACTCTGATAAATTTGATAGTTGAAGTAATCCGGAACCTTTTAACACAAATGAAATATGCTAGTCCACAAAATTGGAATAAATTTAACATTCTCCCACTTGGACAGCATATGTCATTATGTAAAAGACAAAAGTGCTTTATAACGATATAAGCAAACATATATCCGGATTAGCTAATAAGTGGCCACAACATAGACTATCAAATGTGAGTCAGCACCGCAAACCCATTCTCATGTCCATAAGGAGTACATAAGTATCTGGTCATGTAAATCAATGCATCGACAGGATGCAAAGTACACAACAAAACACTTACAACCATGACATAGATGGTAGTATGAAAGTGTGGTGTGGAAAATATACCAAAAGTGATCAACACATCAAATTTCCACAATATCCATGTGTCCGCCCAAGACACTGACAGCACAAAATTGTGCCCTTCAGCATTTAACACAATATCTAAATTCCTTTTTTAGTCAATATAATTCGATCCAGTAAATTATTTTCTTTGAGAATAATGACAAGTGGATTGAAAAAATCCATTTTTGAATCTGAGAATCACATAACAACAATTATGAAGGACAATAAAATTTTGAATTTCATTTTAATATTGGTTCCCTCAACCACATGTTAAAAGAAAAACATTGGCAACTCTACACACCTTGAAGAGCATGCCTCGATGGGAAGGTCGTCTACTCTTCATCATTCGTGTAGATAGGCACAACCTTTTAGTTTTACTATCCAGACACTAGACCATGCCAAGCAAAATTAAATAGCCAATATTCCTTCGTTCCTATAAATAATAACAGTGACTCAGATAGTGAGGATATTATTATTTACAGCTAAGTGTATACCATTACCTAGCCCCATGACCCATTATTCCGTTATGAATTATCTCAGATGGAGAAGTAATTCACACAACAATTATCATATACCTATCCTTTAAGCAAGTTTGTACCGATAAGTCCATAAATAATTTTGCCCGATGGGAGGGAATGTTCTAAAACCATTCGAGTTTACAAAACCGCAATCTAGGTCAAAGCCAATTATCACCATGTTGTCCCAATATGGTAAACTATCACATATGCAAATAATATGGAAACACATATAATAAGGAAACACAAGATAAAGAATCCACCTTCTCATGTGTCTCTGCATCTGCCTTCTCCAGTTGGTCCAGTTCATCCCATGGCCACTAGGGCAAAACACAGTATCTCAGTTCCAAAAGTTCCTTTTACACTTCTTACTCACACACCTCCTCTCACAGAACCTAGTTCTTTTAAAGAAGCTATGGCCTTTCCTGAAAGGAGACAAGCTATGTCTGAAGAATATACTGCCCTCATGTCTCAACGGACTTGGTCTCTTGTTCCTCGCCCTCCAGGTTCCCCTCTAATTGGTTGGAAGTGGATTTTTAAAGTCAAAAAACATTCTGATGGTTCAATAGCTCGATATAGAGCACGCTTAGTTGCTCAGGGGTTTCAGCATATAGAAGAGGTGGATTACACTGAAACCTTCAGTCTTGATGTGAAACAGCCTACAGTTAGAATGGTTCTGACTTTAGCCTTGTATCATGGATGGTCCATTAGACAATTAGATGTCTCCAATGCTTTTTTGCATGGCACAATTCAGGAACAAGTTTATCTCAGACAGCCTTAAGGCTTTGTTAACTCTCAGTTTTCCACTCATGTATGTCAACTACACAAGGCTTTGTATGGCCTGAAACAAGCATCACGGGCCTAGTATGATCTGTTGTCCAAGAGTTTATTGCATCTGGGTTTTCACAATAGCTTGGCTGATTCTTCCCTATTTGTTTTCACAAAGGAATCAGATTTGGTGTATGTCCTTGTCTATGTGGATGATATCTTAGTCATTGGGAACAATCCAACATTGATTACTCGCATCATTCAACAACTGGGTGCCTCATTTGCCTTGAAGGATTTAGGTCCTTTACATCATTTTTTGGGGATTAAAGCTATCTCAACTCCAACTGGTATGGTTTTGTCTCAAACCAAGTATGCTACTAGTATTCTTCATAAAGCTGGAATATAAGAATGTCGACCTTGTACTACTCCTACCTCCCTCAAACCTGCTCCTCTGGATGGAAACACTCCCATTTCCAATCCAAAGTTCTACAGATCTTTAGTTGGTTCTCTTCAATACCATACTCTAACTAGGCCAGAAATTAGTTTTGCAGTAAACTCTGCATGTCAGCATATGCATTATCCTTTAGACAAACATCTTACTACAGTCAAACGCATTCTTAGATATGTTAAAGGAACATTGGAATATGGTCTTTGTTTTACTAAGAATGGTCTAACTCTAACTGCCTTTGCTGATGCTGATTGGCTGGGGATGCCCTTGATAGAAGATCCACTAGGGTTACAGTGTGTATCTTGGACCCAATTTAATCTCATGGTCTGCTAAGAAACAAGCCACTGTGGCTCGTTCCTCCACTGAAGCAGAATACAAGGCATTGGCCAATGTGGCAGCCGAGGTCATGTGGCTGTTATAGTTGTTTAAAGACTTGTGTCTTTTACAGTTGTTTAAAGACTTGTGTGTTCCAGAGTTTACTCCTACCCCAATCATTTGGTGTGACAATGTGTCTGCCATTTCTTTGGCAACTAATCCAGTGTTTCACGCCAGGACAAAACATGTAGAGGTCGATTTTCATTTTGTAAGAGAGAAGATTAGTCAGAAACAATTGCAGGTTCGCCATGTTCCTTCTAGCTATCAGGTTGCTGATATCTTCACCAAGCCCTTGACGAGTGATCGATTCTTGTTTCTTCGCGCCAAACTACTGCTTGCACAAGTGCCCGCATCCGTTTGCGGGGGGCTGACAACCAAGCCAGTGCACAACTCAGCTCAAGCTGCAGCTGAGTCAACTGAAAGTAGCTCAACTCAAGAGCCAACAACAACTCAGCCACTAATTGAGTTAGTGGGTGCTCCACTAATTCAGTTAGTTAGTGCTCCTCTAAGTCAGGTTGTTAGCACTAAAATGGTTAGTTAGTATATGCTGAGCTGGATTGTAATTAGTTGATTGAGTTGGTATAAATACTTGTAATCTCTATTTTCCATTGTACTTTGCAATCATCGACTAAGAAATGAAAATCACCTTTATCTAGTAAAATTCTTCACCATTGAATCATATCTCATCAAAAACTTCTATTTCATGACCAGTTTGAGTGTCACCCCTCCGTGGACTTCCATTCAATTTTTGGACAAAAAAAAAAAAAACATGCTCTCTTTCTTAGGGATGGCATTTGGGGCGGCTATAGGCATATCCGTGCCCAATCCCTGAAACCAAAAGCGGAACCAAATCCATCCCGATACCCGAATGGGGAAGGGAGGATCAAACCTTACCCAAACCAAACGGGGTTCGGGTGATCCCCAAACCGAATGGGTAACCGAATACTATAATAGAGCGAGAGGGAGAGAGGGGTAGCACAGATCTAGAAATTGATTTCTGTAAACTAATTGATCAACATAACTCATCAAGCAACACAAACACCAACTTCGATTAAATGAACGTAAATAGATTGCAAAATTGAACAGAAATGGAACCTAGAAATTCCTATTGCGGTGGACCTCGGTTCTCGCACTCGTTCTGAGAAACGATGGTTGACGAGACGACATCAGCTCCTTCTTCACCTCTTCGAACTGATGATGATGAATGATGACAGGAGTGCCTAGAGTGATGATGATCGATGGCAACTCGGCGAGAGGGGTGAGGATGATCGACGGCATGAGGCGAGGGGGTGAGGATGGGGATCGTAGGTTCTGTGACGATGATTGGTAGGAAGCTTATTAACTCACGGGGAGAGAGAGAGAGAGAGAGAGAGAGAGAGAGAGAGAGAGAGAGAGTCGCCTCCTGAAGGCACTCACAGTGCAAACAGAAGATTGAAGAGTAAAGGAGACTGACTGCCCTAGCGTGGAACACATGCACATCTATATATATAAGGGTATTTTTGTAAATACACATTTTTGGTTCGGTTTGGTTCTGGTATCAGTTCGGGTATCAGCTAAACCATAACAGAACCGATACCCGTTCGGTTATTCAATGCCTCAACCATACCTGTACCCACGGGAAAATTTCTGTTATGGTTTGGGAAAAAACTTCGGTTACAATTCGGGTACCCATCTGTTCAGTTTAAATTGTCATCCCTACGGCTCTCTCTCCCACTACTCTCATTCTGGTTTGACAACTTCATTCCGGCAACAATTCACTCCAACGTCCTTGCTAGCGTGCCGGTAAGTCTCTTTCTCTTCAAGTTGATTCCATCTTGTTGCTTTTAATTGGCTCTTTTCATGGGTGAAGAAATTAGGTTTTTGTTTTATGAAAAAACTAGGGCCTTTCATTGCTATCTTCGCTCATCTCCATGTCCTCATCGCAGACCATTTCCAATAGAGACTCTATCCCCAAGCACAGTAGAAGCCAACCCATACCTTCTTTTAATCGCTCTTCGATCAAATTAGAGTTTCTTCAATGTGAGGCTAAATCGATGGAGGAGAATATCACCTTAAACGAGTCGTAATGTGCTTATCCTCTTCCTTTATATTTTCAGCTTTTGCACAAGGGAGTGTTTACGTAGAATTGTAAAAATCAAAGGAATTTGAGATTATTCACCAGAGTAGGCGTTTGCATAACTGTTGCTTTAATTCTTCTAATTTGCTCTGTGTTTTTCCTAGAACGAAATAGAAAGCTACTACATTTTTTAGTACCATTTGAACTGTGTTTGTGCAACTAATATTTTATACCCCACCGCGTGTTTGATAAAAGATCGATCTGAAAATCTGCATGTGCGAAGTGATTTATGCCTTATTTTCTTTGCTTTTTGAAAAGAATTTTTCAAAAAATTCCCCCTAAATTTCTCCTACTTCCAATATTTTTCTCTCTATCTCTCTCCACTTATTACCCCTACTATTTTTTAAGGAACTTTTTAAAACACAAACCAAACACAGCATTAGTTGTGCTTATTAATGCTGTATGGCACTTTAGCTCAATTTTGTGTTTAAGGTCTCTACATTTCAATAACGGAATGAAATTTCAGAACACCTTCTTTTTTCTTTTTTTTCTGCGGGATGGCACAAAAAGTTATGTAGTCTTAACGGTCAAGTCTGCGTAGCTTTCTTCTATTTTTTTATAACCCACCACATGTTTGATGAGAGTTTGATACGAAAATTCCCAAGTGCAGAGTGATTTATAAAGTTGTGGTTATGACGAGGTGTTCCAAATTGTATTGCTACAATAATTTGTGGGATATAGGATTATAGCGAACTACATTTTCCTTAAATGCGAGGCTCTCAAACACCTTTAAGGTGTGAATGAAAATGCAGAATCTCACAAATTCGTGAAAAAAATAATGTGCCTTCAACCGAAATCAGCAGGTTTTTAGCGTATCTGAGCTAGTTCTTCCTTGGGAGGATATGGCCATGATCTTAGATATGAAAGACTTTTGTAATGAATGGATTCAAAGATTGGCTTTTGGTAATTGAGTACAATGGACCAAAGTGGTTGTGGTGGCCTCGGTTATCCTGTCGGTAACCGAGCCGCATACATGAACCAGCATCTCAGCGGGACTGGCTGAAGAGCCGAGGAGTACCAATCCCCCTTGGTCCCTAGTATGGTATCTCGCCCGGGTCTGTGCTTTGGTTCCAGTGTTATCCAAGATATTGGAGCGAGGCAGTTATGATGGATGGGGCCCTTGTCAGATTCATCACAGCAGCAATTATTTGGATCAGGTCATGTGCTCCGTAACCGTTTTATTCCCCTACGTCATGAATGACGTCACCCGAAGCGGTTACCAGAGCGTGATCTCTATGCGTTGGCTTGAAGGCCAAGTAAACCTAGGTCTATAAATACAAAGGGATGCTCATTGTGAAAGGTATGCCATTCTACCCTAATCCTTGACCTAAATCGCTCTCACTACATCTAACTGGATCGTCGGAGGGTCACTGGGCAATCACAGCCTTAGTGACTTGTTGCAGGTCCTCCGGCGGAGCAGGAAGGAGCCCAACCAAGTGTGCTGTCTAGGTCCTGATAATCCGAACCCCTACAATTGGCGACTCTGCTGGGGATCTAGCCACTCATTTCAACACCCATTCCCTGCTCCTGAATCGAAGATGGTTGAGGTCGACGACGCACAATACGGCGGTGCCGCTCACGGGCTCGGTTCCCTCATGGACCACAGCCTGGCCTCCGGCGGAGCCATTGCCCTTGGGAAGACCCATGTATCCGTCGGAGTGGGTCCCGGAGCTTCAACTCCCGATCCAGGCCCGTCTTCCGAGCTCCACACCTACATCCGCCATCTCAAGCGGAAGATCGACGATCTCACAATGGTGGTGAAACGCGACAAACACGTCCGGGACGAGTTGGCGGAGATCAAACACATCCTCCAGATCTCCCCATCTCGTTCCTTCGGAAGTCGTGGCGGACGAAGGAGTCACCACACCCCCCCTCGTAGCAATGAAGTCGTTCACCCGCTAGAGCATCGATCCCGCCCCTCAGTCAAGGATCGTCTCGAGCCACCAAGGCCGGCGGAAGCCCTAGCTGCAAAGGACGCGTCGCGCAGGGACCGCTCCTGTTCCCCCATCCAGCCTCGACGGAGACCATCGGCCTTCAAAACGCTCGGTGGCGGAAGCATCTCCGCCTCCTCCACCCATTCGGTCCGAGTGGGCAAAACAGGCCGAGAGTCTACCCCTAGCCTCACAAGGGCAGCCGGGGGAGATGATGGCCTTGTGGAATTTCAAACCAGAGGGTATCGCGAATGCCAGAAGAGCTCCAGAGCCAAGAGCCCTATCATCTCGCATCCTGCAGGCAACCATAGCAGAAGCCCGATCACTGAGCGCCTCGAGCCTTCCGCTCGAGATAGCTACCGAAAGAATCACCGTGAGCGTTCCCCCCAGAAGTCGATCAGCATCCAACCAAAGAGGAAGGAATATGACAGGCTAGACAGGCTTGTTCCACCAAAGCGCACAGCGACTGAGCGTCCAGACGGTTTTGACCGTTCAATCCGACCTCATCGCGACGCACGGCTTACACGGCTCACGACTTCCCCCTTCACAAAGGAGATCGACTCGGTCACCCCACCCAAGGGATTCACCCAGCCCAAGTTTGCTAAGTACGATGGCAAATCGAGGCCTACACCCATTTAGTCCAGTACAAGCTCGTTATGTCGCTATTCCTTCGGAACGAACCCTCGGATGATGCCTTCCTGTGTGAGGTGTTTCCTGCAAGCCTCGGCAACCTGGGGCTCACCTGGTTCAATCAACTCCCGGCTCGGTCGATTTCCTCGTTCGATTCCCTCTGTGACGCCTTCATGGCCCGGTTCGTAACAAGCAACAAGCATGAGAAAGAGATCGACTCCCTCCTAGCCCTCCGCAAGCACAGCGATGAGACGCTCCGGCAGTACGCCGGCCGCTACTGGGAACTATTTAATGAGATAGAGGGTTGCGATGGCGTCATCTCCGCCCGCAGATTCAAGTTGGGTATCACCTTCCAGGACGAGCAAGTCTACGACGACCTCACTTGCCATAAGCCTAACTCCATGAAGGACCTTATAACTCGTATTGAGGGTTGGTGTCAGCTCATCGAATCCAAGGCGGAGAGAGGCATCGGCAAGCCCATGAGTTCAAAGCCTCCGAATACCTCGGTATCCATACCGGTCCCCGCACCTGTCGCAACGCCGAAGAAACAGGTCAACAATATCAAGCAGTCGCAGAGACGAGGACCGAAGCCGAGCGACTTCAATGCTGAGAAAACCGTCTTCACCATTCCTATCTACCGAATCATCGACCAAGTAAAGGATCAACCCTTTTTTTCCTTCCCAGCTCAAAAGCTCGGCACCGAAAACGGGAAAATCAAGAATCCCATCGTTCGATGCAGTTATCACAACGAGCAGGGCCACTTCACAACCGCATGCAAGCCCTTCAAGGCTTACTTGGAGCAGCTCGTTGCGGGTGGCCACCTCGGCAACTTCATCGACCACGAGAAGACAGCGGCTAGGGCATAACGTGCCGACACAAAAGCCGAGGAAGCAGTACAGACGATTCATGTTATTCACGGCCCCCTCAACTTCGAAGCCGCTCGCCTCCTCAAAGACGAGTTGAATGCGGCATCTTCCTCCAAGTAGGTCATGCTCGTTGGTCCCGAACCAACGCGCCCAAGGACCGATGACGGCGCTAAGTGGACCATAACATTCACCGAGAAAGATCTCGACCGCGTCCAACTCCCGCATAATGACGCTCTCGTCATCACGTTACGCATCAGGACTTTCAACGTCCGACGCGTCCTTGTGGACCAAGGCAGCTCGGCCGAAGTCATGTATTACTCTCTGTTCAAGGATCTGAAGATTCCGGACACCGATCTCCGTCCCTTCGAAGTTCCTCTTATCGGCTTTAATGGCGCACCAGTCTGGCCCATCGGCACAGTCACCCTTCCCGTTCGTGCCAGCTCGGTAACTCTTGACATAGAATTTGTGGTGGTCGATGTCCCTAGCCCTTACAACAAGATTGTCAGTCGCAATTGGCTGCATAGGCTCCGAGCAATCGCCTCTACCTATCACCAGGTGGTCCGTTTCATCGGCCACAATGGGCGCCAAGAACATTTATATGGAGATCAAACTACGGCTAAGAAGTGCTATGTAAACGCCGTCCGAAGCAGCAAACAGACCTCCCGGGTTAACCTTATCGAGGTCCCCGAGGCCCCAGTCTTGGAGGACGTCGGTCGACCCGCCGATGAAAAAACCATTGAGGACGTAACCACCATCTCGATAACCGAAAACGGTTCCCGTTTCTTCCTTGTCAGTTCCTCCCTTAGTGATACTGATCGGAACGAGACGGTGGCCTTTCTCCACCGGAACATCGAAGTGTTCGCTTGGACCCCATATGAGATGCCTGGCGTCGATCCATCCTTCATTTGCCACGAGCTCAACATTGACCGAGCCAAACGCCCGGTCATACAAAAGGCACACCGGTCCTCTCCCGCTCATTCCGAGGCCGTTATCGAAGAAGTCAACCGACTCCTCAACGCAGGGGCAATCCGCGAGGTTCAATACCCCAAATGGCTGGCCAACACTATAGTGGTAAAGAAGAAAAACGGCAAATGGCGGGTTTGCGTTGACTACTCCAATCTCAACGACGCTTGCCCAAAGGATTTCTTCCCCCTCCCTCGGATTGACCAGCTCGTTGACGCCACAGCCGGCCACGAACGACTAAGCTTCTTGGACGCCTACCGAGGTTATCATCAGATTGCCATGAGCGAAGGGGATGTTGAAAACACGGCCTTCATCACCCCCCACGGTATCTTTGGGTACCTTGTCATGCCCTTCGGCCTAAAAAACACTTTCCAGTGCATGATAACCAAGATGTTCGAGCGCCTATTGGGAGACACGACGCTTGCCTACATCGACGATATGGTGGTCAAAAGCATGCGAGCATGCGATCACCTAACCCACCTCGCCGAAGTATTCGAAGTCCTCAAAAAGCATAAGCTCCGCCTCAACGCCGAGAAATGTGTATTCGGCATCAGCTCCAGAAAGTTCCTCGGTCACCTTGTTTCCTGATGTGGTATCGAGGCTGACCCGACCCAAATTCACGCCATCAAGCAACTCTCTGCTCCTCACAACAAAAGGGACGTTCAGCGATTAACCGGCATGGCCGCCGCCTTAAATCGTTTTATAAGTCGCTCATCGGACAAGTGCCGGCCATTCTTTGCACTCTTGAAAGGAAGCCGGCGCAGCTTTGCCTGGACAGAGGAGTGTGACCGGGCCCTCCTGCAGCTGAAAACTTATCTCTCTGAGGCCCCGCTTCTTGTCACCCCTCGGGACCAGAAAGATTTGTTCCTCTACCTAGCTGTCTTTCTGCATGCAATAAGCTCGGTACTCGTCTGTTAGGAAGGAAGGGAGCACCAGCGTATCTACTACTTAAGCAAGACCATGACTCCTGCCGAGACACGTTACCTTCCCTTGGAAAAGCTTGTGTTCGCTTTCGTCTCCGCTTCCCGGAAAGCTTGCACCTTACTTCCAATCACATCGTATCTCTGTCCTAACCGAGTACCCCCTTAAATCTCTCCTTCGGAAGGCCGATCTCTCTAACAGAATCTCACAGTGGGCAGTCGAGCTTGCAAACTTCGAAATCCACTTCCAACCTCGGACAGCTATCAAAGCTCAGGTCCTCGCCGACTTTATCGCCGAACTCACTCCAGCTGACGCTCTTGCTTCAACCCCGCCCCAACGCCCAGAAGCGTTCCACCAGGCAACCCCAAGCTCTGCATGGAAGCTCTTCCACGGTGATATCTGGAAAATGTACGTCGATGGCGCCTCCAACAGCCGAGGCGCAGGAGCCGGGATCGTCTTGCTTTCCCCCTCTGGAGTCTTGCACGAAAGCTCCGTTTTGATAAATTTCCCCGCCTCCAACAATGAGGCTGAGTATGAAGCACTCAATTCTGGCCTCAAGACCGCTCAAGCGCTCGGCATCGAAGAATTGGTGGTCTATAGCGACTCCCAACTTGTCGTTAACCAGCAGTCGGCGGAATACGAGGCTCGGGACGACCGAATGCGGACCTACCTCAGCTCCGCTGTGCAGCTCATCAAGTCTTTTAAAGCTATCCGAATCGAGCATATCGCCCGCGAACGGAACGCCCACGCCGACGCACTCGCAGGGCTCGCTTCGGCTTGCTCCTCCTCGGAATATGGATCTATCTCCTTCAGCGCTATCGATAGGCCCAGTTTCGAGCTTGAAGTTTTGAGCCACGAGGTCCTCAACATTGACCTCGACCCAAGCTGGATGGACAAAATCATTGGTTACCTACGCGACGAAATCCTCCCAACCGACAAAAAAGACACTCACCGACTTCGAAACAAGGCCGCTCTCTTCTGGCTCAATCCCAACGGCAAGCTTTACCGAAGATCATTTACCGAACCATACTTATTGGTCGCACACCCACATCAGGTCCCGGGCATCATCGACGAGCTTCATGCCGGTGACAACAGTTGCCACTCCGGTGGACGGTCCCTCGCCCACCAGGCCATCTCTCAGGGGTATTGGTGGCCGTCAATGAAAAAGGATTCTGAAGAGTTCGTCAAGCGTTGCAAAAAATGCCAAATGTTTGCCCCAATTATCCACCAACCGGCGCGGGATCTTAGCCCTCTCACCAGCCCTTGGCCCTTCTCCCAATGGGGCATGGATATCATAGGCAAACTCCCGGTTGCTCCAGGTGGATTCAAATTTCTCTTAACTACAACCGACTATTTCTCAAAATGGGTCGAGGCCGAGCCCTTGGTTACAATTGAGGAAACCGACGTAATCTGTTTTGTTTAGCGGAACATCATCTCTCGCTTCGGTGTACCGTTTGCCATCATCACAGATAATGGGAAAGCAGTTCACAGGGCAGAAGTACTGAGCCTTGCTTGATGAATACGGCATCAAATGAGACACATCTACCCCAGCCTACCCCCAGGGCAACGGGCAAGCCGAAGCAGCAAACAAAGCGATTTCATCTGGAATCAAGCGTCGACTTGAATCTCGCCGGGGCAAATGGGCCGATGAGCTGCCCAGGGTGCTCTGGGGCTACCGCACCACACCTCGGCGATCCACTGGTCGCACTCCTTTCTCCTTGGCATTCGAAATGGAAGCTGTCATCCCTATCCAGGTCGGGCTGCCACCATCCGTACTGAAAACTTTGATGAATCGGTTAACAATGACAACATTGTCGCAGACCTCGACTTAGCCGAAGAGGAGCGGGAAAATGCAAGGATAAAGCTAGCTTCGTACCAACAGGAGGTTGCCAAAAGCTACAACCGCAGGATCCACCTTCGGTCTTTCAAGCCAGATAATCTTGTTTGGAAAAAGGTTGTGGAAAAGTCCAAGAAGAGGAAATTAATGCCCAACTGGGAGGGCCCTTACCGAGTCCTTAAACATCTTGGTTCAGGGAACTACAAATTGGAAAAATTGGATGGCTCGCCCATCGCTAAGTCATGGAACGCTAACAACCTCAAAAAGTTCTATGGCTAGGCGCTCTATTACCGAAGCCCTTTATTTGTTACTTGTATTTCTTTCCCTTGAAAAGTTAAAGGCAGTACGACTATGTAATGGCAGTGTCCCACCAAGTTTAAATGAAAATCTATCTTTTTTACGCCTTACTTGTGTTATCTGTTTATGCTGTTTCAATTACTCCCACTCGGCTCCTATTCACTAGACCGTTTTACACAGACTTCTGGGATTTTGTCCTTTAACAGGTGACACCCTTGGACAAAAATCCCACCAAGTCGCCCCGGCCTCTTCGGTCGTTTGAACTTCTGGTCAGTTGCATTAAGGACACTCGGCTTCCCGCCAAACCCCTTATACCGACTCACCAAAATCTCTCACCGCTCGGGCTTGTTGCGTCCCGAACCTATGGCCGCGACCTTATCCCTTCGCGATGCACCTTAAGTCCCCCAGTGGTACCTCCGTCTCGCGTGTTTTCATCTCACCATGACCACTCACGTTGGCAAGGCTTACGGCTGTCCTAGTCCGACGCAGGGCCATGACAAAATTCAACTTGCAACTTACTTGCTTCGGACTAGCCCCCCCACCTCTCCCTGATCCCTTTTACCCAATATTAGGGCTTCAAGTTTTCGACCACATCTCTTGAACTCAAATTTGCTTCGGATCATGCTTCCGAAAACTCTTCGGTACAAGTTCGCTTCAGAAGCACAACCGAAGCAGGGGCATCGATACAACATAGCAATAACAAAAGCAAGCATAACAGTGCACAAGAAAGAGACATTCATTCATAATGAAAACCAAAAGTTAACACCATTCAAACTTAAAACCCTAACGAAGGCCTGGCTCAACCAACTGTTCGGCGCCAATCCTTCACAGTTATTACAGCCTTGAAACAACGAAACTCCAACAAGCTGGAGCCGTCCAAACAAAATTAAAAAAAGTGTTATAACTGTCCTACGCACCCTCAGTTGGAGCTGCGGCATTGGGATCAGCCTGACTCTCAAGGCCTTGTACCTCCTCTTCTTCTTCGGGAAGCACAAGCTCTTCAGGTGGCGGCTGGGGCAAGGCTCGGAGTTCGGAATCATCCGGGAGGTCGAGTTTGCTCAGAAGAGCTTCATGTCCGAAGCGCAGCCCATCCATGAAGCGATCCCTGTGAAGCTCCCCCTCGATCTCCCGAACCTGCCTCTTATACTCCACGCCAGCTGTGTCCCAACCTTCCCCATAGCCTTTGTCTCTGGCCGCTTCGACCTCCCGGGCTCGGGTCACCTGCAGAGTTTCCCCGTCTTCCTCGGCTTTGGCAGCTCAGCGTTCAGCAAGCACGCGCTCTGTCTCACTCTTCTTAAAATCGGCTTGGTAAAGCTCACAGGATGCCCGAGCCGCTTTCAGGTTCTCCTCCCTCTCCACGAGGGCCCGCTTCAGCTCCTCCATCTCCAGCTCCTCGGCTTTGCTTCGGTCATTCATTGCCAAAGCCCGAGCCCCGACCTGTCAGCAGAAAGAAGAGTAAAATAAACGCAGAATTTTGCTCGAATGCCACAAACGGATATGAAAAGTAACTTACCGCCAGCAGTGCCTGTGCAATCTCCCCGGCTAGGTCCTCGGACCTATCGCTGATTGCTTTGGCGTCTCGAGGAAGAATGTAGGAGCGCAGCAAGCCAAACGCCGTACCAATGTTGCTGGTGGCGCTGTCAGCGTGGTTGATCAGACGCACGGAATAGTGACGAACCTCCGGGGCCCATGCCACTTCCCTGGCTGCAGCCCGAACCTCGGAGTTAGTACCCGCGCCGTCGGTTCCCTCCTCCTCATCTTCCTCCCTAATGACAATGGGATCCTTGTCCCTTGCCTGGGTCTCTTCAGCCTGCTCTTGCCGAGCTCGCTTCTCCGGGCGCTCCTCCGGGGACGTGGGAGTGGTGCCCGACATCCCAGCCCCTGGGGTGCCGGTCGGACCAATGCCTCAGCCAGCTGGCCTTTGGCGCCGAAGCTTAAGGACATCTCTTCCGTGACCACTCATCTCGTCGCTATGTCCGGTCCTCTCCGGTGTATCCCGGTCAAGCTCCTATCGAATTACGCCTCGAGGTCCGGAGCTGCTGCCCTTGGTGTCCTCGGTCCCGGTCGCCCCTCTCCCCATTCCTTCTCCTCTTCCCCTGCCACTGCCTCGTCCTCTTCCTCTACCAGCCCTTGGCACACCTTGCTGCCTCGGTTTCTTCTTCAGGAAGCTGGTGTAGGAGGCCACGTAACCGAGCAGGTTAGGGGCGTACCGGTTTGCAAGCGGGATCGCAAAGTTAGCTGTGATTCGGGACCGAACAGCTCTCTCCCAAAGCCCAGCAACGACACCCTCAGCTGTAAGAGCAAAACAACAAACAAGGGCAAATCAATACAACAAGCAAAATACAACTACGTATTGAAGAAATGTACCGAAGGGAAGAGTTTATCGACCTGAGGCTCCGTTTTCAAACGGAACAGTGGTGGTTGTGTCTGCTCTTTTCCCAGGACCGAACATAAAGTTCCTGGTGACCGAGACATAAAGAGCGGCCCACTCCTCGGAGTCAGGTAAGTGATCGATCAAGAATGTGTCATAGCCAGTGCGGCAAGACAAGTAGTATCGCTGATGCTCTCGGTTGACCCCGAGGAGGTAAACTCTGAAGAGCTCCTCCAACCCGAAGGTTAGGTTGTATTGCCTCCTCAGTTCTATGATACTCGTAATTATCCTATACGAGTTCACTGTGAGTTGGGAGGAAGTGAGGTTTAGGGTTCGGAGGACCCTTCGGACGAATTGGTGAAGAGGAAACCTGATCCCTCCCTCGGTTATAGCCATGAGTGGGAAGATCAATGCTCCCTCTCGGTGGGGCAGATCCCTGGGGTCATTGTTTGGCAGCAGCCGAACCTCAACGTCGTGAGGCACACTGTAAACCCGTTTGAACTCCGCGTATGCGGCTGGCGAGCCATCAAAGTATTGGTTCCGGTAGGGACATGGCCTCATTGGCCTTCTTCGTCCTCGAACCTCTTCTGGGGCATCGGCGAACGGCCCTGGCCCCTGGTTTGAAGTGCTCGGTGCATCTGTCATCGTCGGATCAAAGGTTGTCGTCTACTGTGGGGCTGTCCGAGGGTCGTAAGGCTCGATCGAGTCAATGGGGATTCGGTAGAAAGCGTTGGACCGAATTTCCGCAAATATCTCTTCAATATCAGCAGAGGGGACCGAGCTACTGGAACTGCCCGAGGAGAGCTCAATGACCATTCGCCCCTACCTAATGAGAAAGATGTGCAAAAAACCCGTTAGCTATGTGCTCAGGGAAAGGCAAGAAGACTTAACGCTCGGGACAGAATGGTCGTTACTCCTCGGAACCTACTGGTCTCGGTCAGGCTTTTGCATTCCTCTTCAGGAAAGCACCCCCGGGGGGTCTATGCTAATCCTAGGGTCGCGGGTTGAAGATAGCCGTCGGGAAGAATTTAGACCTCGGGAAGAATTTAGGCCTCGGTCGAAACCAGAGCAACGCTGGGAAATCCCCAGCGCCGCTGCGAGCCAGAGGCGGCGCATGGTGGTTTGATCGTGAAACGTACCAAAAAGGATGAAAAACTCGAGGAAGCTGATCTAGAAGTAAAGATTAGAAGTAAGGAGATCAACATACCACAAATGCAGGCGTTGATTCACGTCCAAAGCGTCCAAAGCGTCGATTCACAGGCGGAGATAAGCGGCGGCGGTGTTAGAACTTCAGAGCAGAGGGACGAACTGCCGTTCTCCCTCTCTCTCCCCTATTTATATTGAGAGAGACGATGCGTTGCGCGGGAAGCGAAGCGTCGTGCACCGAGCTGTTCGATCTTTGACACGTGTCCTCATCGGACGGTCAGTATCTGGAACTCAGAACCGAAGTCAGAGCGCTGTATGGCCGAACCATTGGCTTCGTGACACGTGTCCCTGAGGCGACGTTTCGTACTAGTTGACTGACACAGCATGTGTCGAGGCAGCTTTTGGCCTCCCAGCGCCCCGTTGGGTTTGACACGTAGATTTTTTGCTGCCAGAGGCGGTTGGTGAGGGATTCGCCGAAGCTCTTTCATTCATCAGGGATGCCTCTCAAAGGAGGAGTAGTGGCTCGCTAAGGAGTCAAGACCCTGAAGCGGAAGTGTGGGGCTCCAGGGACTTGAGGGGCTATTGTGGTGGCCTCGGTTATCGTGTCGGTAACCGAGCCGCATACATGAACCAGCATCTCAGCGGGACTGGCCGAAGAGCCGAGGAGTACCAATCCCCCTGGTCCCTGGTATGGTATCTCGCCCGGGTCTGTGCTTCGGTTCCAGTGTTATCCAAGATATTGGAGCGAGGCAGTTATGATGGATGGGGCCCTTGTCAGATTCATCACAACAGCAATCATTTGGATTAGGTCACGTGCTCCATAACCGTTTTATTCCCCTACGTCATGAATGACGTCACCCGAAGCGGTTACCAGAGCGTGATCTCTACGCGTTGGCTTGAAGGCCAAGTAAACCTAGGTCTATAAATACAAAGGGATGCTCATTGTGAAAGGTATGCCATTCTACCCTAATCCTTGACCTAAATCGCTCTCCCTACATCTAACTGGATCGTCGGAGGGTCACTGGGCAATCACAGCCCTAGTGACTTGTTGCAGGTCCTCCGGCGGAGCAGGCCAGAAGGAGCCCAACCAAGTGTGCTGTCTAGGTCCTGATAATCCGAACCCCTACAGTGGTACTCGTAATTGTAGGTATTTCCTCCGCCCCTTTTATCAGTGTCCAGTTTGGTAATTTCATTTATTAAGGAGATATTATTATTACACATTTCACATAATTTTTTATTTTCACTTTCCAAAATTGTTTTCCTCTTCTACCCATTAACTCCTTACTCAGTAACTTTTCAAGAGTAGAAAACAATAATTGTACAATATTTTTACCTGTTAACTTTTCAAAATGAATACTTAATAAGAGAGAGCCCAAAAATGAAATACTAGACTATTATTTGGAGAGGAAGGGAGTAGTTGTTTTGTTATGGTGTATCTTCCTCTTATTTGGAGAGGAACGAGTTTAGGAACTCCAAATGTAAACAAATTACCAAAAAGTTCGATCAATAATTTTTGCTGTGGAAAAATATATTTTTTTTTTGTACGTTGTTCGCTATTTATTTGTACAATATTTGGACCAAATTTTTACATCTCAATGTGAGAAATTGAATAAGTATAAAAATTTTGACCAAAATTGAAAAAACATTGAGAGGAGGGAAAACAAGGATCAAAAGTAAAATCATACAACTCAGACCTGTGAGAATGCAACCAATGGACCTTTGGTTGGTAGACATCTTATTCTATGTATAATAATGCAAACGAGAGGTCTAATATAATGGATCATCAATTTGAAACACATTTTGTGACTTAAAAGGCCAGTTCTTCATTCATACCATACACTGAGGTATCACCCACTAATTAACTTGGCTAGTGATTGAGATTTCCAAGTCAAGTCAATCCATCGGTAGCATTCATACTTTTCGGTGGCCAAGAGTACTTTTCAACATATTGACTTGATTTGGAAGTCTGTGTCAGTGTGGGGTATTGGTAGAGTACTTCGTTATAGAGGGCCGGCAAGCTAGATCAGTACTCCAACCACTGCCATTAGCACCCTAACCCACTCCTCATCTTTTCTCCTTTTCTCAACCTGTTGTTTCTTTTTCATTTCAACAAAGGATCGATGGGGTCATTAAGGGCAAGTACACCAGACTCTGTATTTGGGTTCTTTAAGCTAAAATGAAGAGCAAAACCATGAAAAGCATGCTACACCAGTCTAGCTACTTGCTTAGGTATTATACATGCATTGAAAAAGCTCGGTAGTTATAGCTATCAACTGTAGCATAGCAAAAACATAAACTATTATTATTTTAATGTTAACACCCACTTTTCCGGATTGTCCTCTTTCTCTCTCTCTAAAAAGTTACTCTATACTCATCTCTCTCTCCTCGTCTAAGAAGATAAAATACTATATTATAATAAAGTAGAAAGCATGTACAGAGCATTGCTGCAGAGGCAATACAAAAAAGTAAATAGGTAAAGTACAAAAACTATGTTATGAATAGCCATTTTACCTATTTATTGGTGCACTTGCTCAATGTGGCTATTTCAATTCCTTCTCTATTTCTCCCAATACCAGCTTGCTTTTTCCTCATCGTCTCCTTCGTCTTTTTCTTCTTCTACACACTCTTTGTATCGTCATGACCAGACGATTTGCAACGCGAGATCCCTTGAGATTCTTGATTGGCAAAAGTACACAAACACCCCCTCAACTAACAATTTTTCTCAAGAAGATCCCTTCACATTAAAAAGCGCACATTCAGACCCCCTTAACTAATCTCTGTTACCCAAGTGACACCCTTCCGTCTCTAAACCGTTTGTGATGAACCCCCTCATCCATAAATCGGACAAAAATACCCTTGTTGCATTACATACATACACCCCCTCTAACTATTCTCTTTCTTCCCTGTACAAATAGCCTCTCATCAAAATCTAAAATTAGCAAATAAATTTGAAACTTTGGCTCACATATATGTATGTATATATAGCTGGTTCCACCCATACAATTTAAAAAAAAAAAAAACCACTTCATCTCAACCATTAAAACCAATAGTTGGATTAAAACTTAAAAGAATTGTATTCTCCTCCCCCCTCAATCACAGGTAATCTCTCCCTCTCCATCTAGGCTATTCTCTCTCTATACCCTAACCGACGAATCACTAGTTCCGGTGACCTTTTTTTCTCTCTCCTCCAATACATGCACACTCTTTCTCTAAAGAAAAATTAAAAAAATAGATATGGGAAAAGCAACGTAGCAGCTGCCGTCAACAACCACCACTATTCTCCTCGACTTCTCTTCTCCCACGTCTCTCTCCTTTCCCTTGTCTTCTTCCCGTCTCATTTCTTATCAGCAAAAGAACCACTGTGGCACCTGCCGTCGTTGCGCCACGGTTTTCACGCTATTTTTTTATTGTTATATACAGAAGATTCTCTTTAAAATGATTGATGTAAGGGAAAAAATTATATAAAATGAAAAAAATGACTAGAATGACTAATAGAATAAAGGTATAATATAAATGTTAGGGGGTCTCCGTGGAACAAAGTGATAGTTGATGGGGTATTTATGTACTTTTGCCTTATAAAAAAAGGGTATCTTAGTCATTTCCTTCATTCTGTTAACGCAGTTAGCATTTTTTTCGTTTTAAGTAATTGAGAGGGTCTGTATGGGCGTTTTTAAACATGAGGGGATCTCTATGAGAAAATAGAGTAGTTGAGGGGGTGCTTGTGTACTTTTGTCTTCTTGATTTGTCTCACAACAATTTGAGTGGTGCGGTTCCACAATGTTTGGGGAATTTTAGTAGTACTCTCTCAGTTTTGAATCTGCGCTCCAATAGATTCACAGGAACCGTTCCCTTGGCATTTGCAAAGCCCAACGTACTACGAAGTCTTGATTTGAGTGGAAATCAATTTAATTGAAGGACCACTGCCAAGATCTTTGATAGATTGTACAAGCTTGGAAGTTCTAAATGTTGGAAACAACAAAATTAACGACACATTTTCATATTGGTTGGAGACTCTTCCAGGTTCTTGTCATACGATCCAACCGATTTCATGGTCCCATAAACACTTCGAATAGTAAGTTTTCCTTTCCTAAGCTTCGAATCGTTGACCTGTCCTACAATGAGTTCAATGGCCATTTGCCAATGAGATATTTTGAACATTTCCAAGCTATGGAGAATAAAACTATGCCGGACAAAAAATACATGAGTGATGAAAATAGTTATTATCACGATTCTATCATAGTGACACTAAAGGGCATTGAGATCGAAATGCAAAGAATTTTCACTATCTTCACAACAATCGACTTTTCATCCAACAATTTCAGCAGAGAGATTCCAAATGTCATTGGAAAGCTCAATTCCCTCATAGTGCTTAACATTTCTCATAATAGCCTTGTAGGCCATATTCCGGAATTTTTGGGAAACTTGACAAGCCTTGAATCATTAGACATTTCCTGTAACAAGCTCACCGGGAGAATTCCAAGCCAATTAGTTAGTTTGACGTTTCTTGAAGTCTTGAACCTCTCATGGAACCATCTCCATGGTCCCATACCCCTAGGTTCACAATTTAATACATTTCAGAATGGTTCATATGCTAGGAACTTAGGACTATGTGGGTTGCCATTGTCGAAGGAATGTGAAGATAATCAGACGAAAGTACATCCACCAGTGTTACCACAGGAGGAAGATGATCACAATTTTGATGGATCGTTTTTGAAAATTGTGGCAAAAGGTTATGGTTGTGGAATGATACTGGGACTCTTTCTAGGATATCTCATGTTCTTAATTGGTAGACCTAAGTTATTTGTGAGACTTGCTGAAAGAGAAATGCCCAAAAAGGTCATAAGATTGAGGAGAACGCTTACAGGCACAGTGGAAAGAAGAAAGTAGAAAACATTAGTCGTATTTTCAGGTATAAGCTCCTAACGCAGTACTTACAATATTTCACCATTGTTGAATTAGGTTATAACTATGTTGGCCATTATTTATTACGTACTCCTATTTATTTTTATTTTTATTTTTTGCAATCTAGTAAGTAAATTTGAAATGGCCCTCTTATAGAGTACTTCATCTGATTACATTTTGAGGCTTGTATTCCTATCTTTCTACATGATAGACATAATCTGCTTTTGAACTTAAGTGAACTAGGAACAATGATTTTCACTGAAAGTGTCGTATGAATCACATATATGTAAGCTCTTTCCTCCAGGTGAAGGTAGCCACCCTCCAATCCTCAGATCAAGTGAAAGGCAGGCCAAACTCTGTAATTTTTTCTTGCTCATCTTATCGTACATTGCTACGACTTTATCTCAAGTGGCAACAAGAGTTTCCTCCATCTTTCACTGCGACAAGAATATCAGATAGAAAGAAAAACACGTGAGTTCAAATACAAAAGCCAAATAATTCTGTAAGCTTAGTCCTTCCTTTTTTTTTGGTGTTTGTGTACGAGGCAATAAATATAGTCTACTCTATCGTATGTGATGCAGAGGCCTAAAGAAGTACTTGTGGAGGCGCAACCCATGCATGGTTGAAGCGAAACGGCCCAAATAACACAATTTTGTAGATCGCTCTAGAACCAGAATATTCTAGAAACACACATTTAGGAGACAAATCCGATTGTATATTTAATCCGAGCAATCAAACAGGCATCGATATCTTATTGGCATATCACCTGCAAACGTATACAAGGTGGAAAAATAAGTGTATAAAGAAGACGATTCTTATTTAAACTACCGAGTCTTATGGGTACCCAATGATTGAAATTGGGATTCGATCATCATAAAGGCAAAATGGAGGAAGCAATATCAAACAGCATAATGAACATATTGGATGCTATACTGATAATTGTTGTATGGGAATTTGAAGTTAGCGCCTGCTTGGGAGCGTAATTCCATAACAAATTTGAATTTTTTATGCTAACTTTTGAAGTGATGGGGCACATATTGTTAAGAAAAGTGTTAATATTGAATGCACCGTTTTTATTTTGCCTACGAATTGATCATGCAGGTTGTACAAAACATGCATAGAGAAATGAAGAATTCATAACATATCAAAGAAAAAGAAGTAAGGCAGAACCAGCTCAATCTGATACGCAAAAAATTAGCTCAATTCGATACATGTGGGTGCTGGATATAATATGAATGAAAAATTGGAAGATTGGATAGAGCACTTACACGTATCGAAATTGAGCTGATTTTCTCGCGGGGCCATTTGCAAAATTATTGAATGGCTCGAATCATCTATGTGAGACCTGCAAGGAGCCCCACATGCACCTTCGGCCGGTCCCCTAGAAGGGTTCGGCTTCACCCACGGCCATAGACATATTAGATAAGGCATATTAAATGCAACCATATATTTCTTTCAAATAAATTGATAGTACTTCAATTGGCATCAATTATTGACCGGTAAAGTCTGCAATGGTTCAGAAGATGTTCAAGATTGGCATCATAGTTTCAAACCGCTGTTGCCGAAGTCATTTTCAATCTTTAATTTGGTCGTTTCGAAGAAACTAAATTGTGGAAATGATGCCCTTTAGTTAGAATTCTGTGTCCAAAAAATATAAAAAATCAAAAGCTACGTAAATTCTAACGGGGAATCTGCTGCGATTCATAAATGAGCCCCATCTCAAATTCTTAATAGTTGTGCCAAAAATCACTCTGACCCGAGATAGGGTAGCAACACAAATGACAAATGATTGATTATCTTGAAGTTTTGTCTCAAAGTCATATTAGTCTTTAATTCTTTCAAGACAAACATGGTTGGTTCATGCCTATATTGGTATCTAATATCTCAGCGTGATTTTATACACTTGTGCGACAAATCAAACAAAACAAACGGCTTGAATAACTTTTTCGGATCCAGAATAGGGTACGTACATTTAATTTGTGCGTCACAATAGTGCTGCAACTCAGAAAAGACTCAGGTCAACTCACAAAAACCTTAATTTGGTAATTCATTGCTTGACTCGGGTCAATTCCGATAGCTGCCTGGTTCAATCCAATTTCCAACAAAGCAAAACGCATTTTTATATAATGCATTTTTATCAAAAAATAGACTGAATTTTTTTCTAACATATAGTAGAAAATATCGAGTTCTTTTAGTAATTATCGAGTTTGGAGGGTATTGACTTGACTTGGAAGTCTTGAGTCAATGAAAT